>BQNB010047259.1:23008-43231 GCA_026074375.1 Tanacetum coccineum | reverse complement strand
TGACTTTATGCCTTTATTATGCTTTGATATGACACCATGATTATGACGTTTCGGCCTCCTTTCCGGAGTGGGTCGTTACAACCTAGGTATATAAATCCCAACAAATTCAGGATCATGGCCCCACCATGTTGTGATAGAGTTAGGAGGTCTTGTAAGATACTCAAGTTTTTATCTTGCTGTAAATCTTCATAATAAACAAATCTTACTCCACACTCCTTCACTTCAATTTCTTCATACTTCTCTTCGAAAAAAAATGTAACAAAATTCTTTGCTTCCTCTCATTCCCTTATAGAGTTGGTATAATGCAACCATATCATATATGACTCATTACCTCTTCTTGGCTCCATCAACCATTCTCCTAAAAAAGCTCCATCAAAGTTCTTTACAGAGTATCCACAAAATCTGCGGCCGGGCTTTTTTCTCTTAAAAACAACGCAAGTTCCATATCCCCTAAACTTATTGAAGCACCAATCTGATGGCAATTCGACCTTTACATGACTTTCGGTACTTCTATTTGTAAACCACTCTGGGATGCTATTTCCATCATACATTATATCCAATTTCCTACTGGAACATCCTGGCAAATGGAAGAATTCACATATGTTATTCTGGATACCCACGTACTGAAGGAAAGAAGAAAATTGGTTTCTGGAGCCTTGGGAAGTTATAGATGAGTCGAGACATTGAGTCTCCGATATCGACCCCTGGCTCTCAATGGCACAATTCTTAAACAAATTTGGACAATTGCTGAAATAAGTTTCCCCTTGAATCATGATTGGGTCTTTAGATGATCCCGACACTTCTCTTAAGGAGGTGCAATCATATGCACTAATAAAATGTAGGCTACGTGGAAGTTCCGGCAACACTTCCAGCTTCTTGCAACCATCAAGTGTAAGCTCATCAAGATGAGAAAGTTGACCCAAACTTCCAGGCAAGCTAGTAAAACTGTTCCCTTCTAAGTTTAGTTTCTTTAGAAATGATAAGCTTCCAATGGCATCAGGCATTTCTTCTAAACTGCAGTTGCTGAAATTCAGAGACTTCAGAGACTGTAACATATGAAAACCTGCCAATGAAAGTGATCTTTGGGGATGTTGTTGGTTCCATAAGAAACCAGGGATTGAAGTCCACCATCTGGACCAAAAGTCTTGAGGCACTTGGTTGACATTTAAGCATCCCGAGAGATTCAAAACCTGAAGAGAATTCATTTCCATTTTGCTAGGAAAACTCCTAGCCCGTCTGCAGTCTCTCATATTTAAGACAACAAGGTTCTTGAGCATTCCAATTGATGGATGAAGTGTAACCATATTCACACAACCTTCAAGATCTAGCACTTCGAGATTTGTAATCTCTGAGAAGTCAGGGGTGGTTGTTAGGTTACAACAGTACCTTAGCTGCATTACTTTTAACCTTCTTAAACACTGATATCAATAGAAAATAAGTTAGTTCTTATATCTCTAGGTGTCAAACACGAACACATGTATGAGCAAGTAAATACCTTTGGTGTTGTCCAAAGTTGTTTTATGTGGCTGTAAGAGAGGTCGATGACAACAATGTTTTCTGGATAGAAATCTGAAGGTAAGTACGTGAAAGGGCATCCATGCCAACAAAACAACCTTAGCTCATTCGACAAAAAATCCAAACTTTCTGTCAACTTCACTGCAAATGGCTGCCAAAGTTCTTCGAATTTCGGAAAATAAATTTTTAGGATCTGCAAGTTTTTCATATGCGCAAAAGATTTTCCATCTATGGGAACACTTTGTCCATTATTCTTTAGCAAAAGGACAAGAACTTCAACTTCTTCTATTACCTAGATACAAACAATAAATCATTAGACTGCAATTTCTTATACATAAAAGATTAATAAAGCCAACTGCCTATTCTTATTAGACCGTAATACCTTGTTTTTATTCAATGCCTCGTAAAACTCTGATGAAATCCACAATCTGCTGCGATTCCCAGGCATGTTGAACTCTTCACGTGTAATTTCCCTTGCCATGCTTTGCATCAATTCATGCATTTGTAGACACGCATTACTTACTGTTATTAGGCACTTATCAACTAGAACTTCAATAATAGCATTTGCATAACATTTGCTCTTGTCTAGTACACTTGCAGCGAAATCTTTATTTTCCCCAATGAAGGCACATGCAATGTCAAGAAACATTCTTTTCTGATCAGATGCCAACCCATCATAACTTGTTCGAAGTTTTTTTAGGATATCTGAATTAGGATATGTTTGGAGTCTATTCAATTCACTTTTCCAAACATGCACAGATTTTTCATACAATAATCGACCAAAAACTTTGAGAGCCAAAGGGTGACCTCGCAAATATTTCATAATTTGGGAAGCAAATTCTTCAAAATCTTTTGTAGGACGCCTTTCCCCAAATGCATTCAAACTAAAGAGCTCAAGAGCTTTACAATAATCTAAAGTCTCCATATCATAGACTCTATCCACTTTATGAGACCTTAGCAATTGTTTGTCTTTACCCGTGAATATAATAAGACTTCCAGGGAAAAACCAATCAGGTGAACCTGCTAGTGCTTCTAACTGCCCCACATTATTCACAGCATCCAAAACAAGAAGGATCCGCTTACACGCCATCCTTTGCTTTATCACCATAGTTCCTTCACCAACACTTGATATCTTTAGATCTTCTGTTTTTAGGATCTTACCAATCATTTGCATCTGGACTTGAGTTAGGCCTTGTCGTTCCTCGACTTCTTGGACATCATCACAAAAGCAACTTGCGTCAAAGTGGGTATGCATCGAGTTATAAATAGCTTTGGCAAGAGTAGTCTTTCCTATTCCACTTATACCACATATTCCAATCATGTTAACCTTATCTGACCCAACAAAGCGTGACAAGTCTAATTTGACGAAATGGATATCTATGCCAACCAGGTTTTCACCAACATGCAAAAGCCCGTTAGAAATTTTTTTGAGTACGTCTTAGGAGATGCAATCGATGAACTTGTACTCATACCTGTTATCCATAAAAGAGAAAGAAAAAAACTACAATGTCAATCTTTAGTAATAGAGATGTTTGTGAGTAAACAACCAACATAAAAATAATCGCACGAAACAAGAAATTTACCCATTTGTCATGTCCTGGAGATCCCATCCAGATAAGTTAGCTGCCGTGGATAAAGCTTCTCTCCATTTATCCACCTCTGTTCTATTTGAAAGTTCATGTCTGGCAAACACTTTTGCGTAACTCCTTTTTTGTTTCCTCACCACATCAGGTTTGACATCATAAAAGATAATCCGAACCTCATGTTTGGGATCTTCAATCTGCTTGCACTCAAGTATTTTGACAAGTTCTTGTAGACACCATGATGAAGAAGCGTAATTTTTGAAGAATACAACTATCAAAAACCTCGATTCTTCAATGGCTTTGTAGAGATGAGGAGATATCTCTTCTCCTTTAGGCAACACTCTATCATCTCTAAAAGCATGAATCCCTTTTTGCTTGAAGTCGTTGAACAGATGATCCATGAAACTTTTTCGGATATCTTCACCTCTGAAGCTTACAAAAACATCATATTTCCACTGACGAGGAACGGACGTAGTAGCCATTATCGATGATGAGATCAAGTTGCGCTCACAAGTATACATTTTTACAAAAATATAACACTTACAAGCATTTCATAAGGGATTTTGATATTAAAAAGTGTAAACTATTTGATGTTATCAGTAGCATTTAAGAGCATTAAGCATTTAAGAGTTGTGTTTACACATTATGATCACACGTACAATTATGTTACCAAGCATTTTTATAGGAAAAAACCACCACTGCTACTTTTTCCAAACACGCCCATAATCCCGGACCCCACCCTAGTTGTAACACCCCACCTGAGAATGGGTCAAATGTCACACTTATGGCATCAAAACAAACGCAAACGAAAGACTTTATTCATAAAATGGTTCAACAATGTTCACAAAAAAAAAACTAAGGAAATAAATTTTCAAATACATCATGACTTCCATCCAAAGTCTAAGCGAAAGACAAATTTAACTTCAACGTCTAAATGATTTTATAAAAGAAATGGGAAAGCTATCATCAAGTCGGTCTACTAAGAGCTCCTAAGCACTATTCACTCATACCCAGCTTCCATCTTTTTACCTGCCGCAAAGAAAAGAAAATGCGGCTGAGCTAAAGCTTAGTGAACAAATGTAAACGAAACAGATAGATCAAATATATGTAGTAAACAAATTGAAATCAGAGATCTCATATATCATCATAACTGAACAAATAAGTAGCCAAACAAAACATATAGAAATGCCCCACGAGCTCGAAACGAAAGTCTAAAGCATAGCACACGCTTAGACTAAATAATCAAATATCTCATAGTAAGTTGTACAAGGGAGTTGCAATCTCCACATGTACCGAAACGAAAGTGCTATGGGGTGTTGGCACCACACTAAGCCATGCACTAAAACTGAACTAAACAAAGTACCTAGGATGCATCCATACGCTCCCTACAAATCAAATCATATATGGCCAAGTGCATAATAGAGCACACGAAATGAAAGGGAACGCCGTGGACTGATCACACCGCCACAGATAGTGTCACGGCATTGGTGCCTCAATGACGCGGCCATGGTACCTCTATGGCTAGTTAGCTCGGGCATCAGAACAAAACAAAGGGTTCATATAGCATATCGAAACGAAACATATTATGTCCAAAGAATATCATGTCTAAACTAAACGGATAAATTCATATCATGGCAATGTCAAATGAAGCATGCGTCAAACGAATTCAAAGGGTTCAACGAAGTTATCAAATAAGGTAGCAAATAAATATCGAATCATAGGATGGGAACATAAATAGGGATCTCAAAGGTGAAAATTATTACGAATCAAATGTCATAAGAATCCTTAAAAGAAAAGATAGAATATCTGTACCGATAAGAAATGCAACGAAAGAGCCAACAAAGCGTACCAATGACCAAAGAGACAATTACTGATCAAATAATATTTATCGTGAGTGAAAGATAGAATATCCGTACCTCAACAAGCAATCACAACGCGAACCAAAAGATCCAAATCGACTTATTCCGACTTAAGTTTCTAACATAATTTGGTTACAAAATATAATATAACGATAGATCGCCTAAAGCTTTATTTTATCATCTCGATTCTATTGAGACTTTGATTATTATTATTTATATATTATATATATATTTATATTTATATATATATATCATTATTTATATATATTATATATATATTCTATATACGGGTGGGTTTTAGAGAAAATCATATTTGCTAGAAACCCAGAAAAACTCAGAAAACTAACAGATGCCCTTAAAAAAAACCAAACAGAAGCATAATTTTTTCAGACTAAAATTGTTTTTCAGGCCAATATGGTCTCGATATAATATCTATTAAAAAATCAAAAACCAAACAGATGCCCTAATTTTTTTCAGGCTATATATAAAAGATTTTGTTAGGGGATTGTTTGGATTTCTTGGGGTTTTTTAAAGAGTAAATCGAGGCCATATTTGCTGAAAAACAATTTTTAGCCTGAAAAACCAAAGGGCCATCTGTTTGGTTTTTTTAGGGTCATTTGTTTGGTTTTTCTGGGTTTTCCACCAAAATTAGGTTTTCTCATGATCTCATCCCTATATATATATATTATTATAATTATATATATATATCTTTATAATAAACATAACACATTATTAGGAGATTTTTCGTATTAATGTAGTGTGAAATTAATTAACTTACGGTATTAATTATACCGGATCATCGGGACAAGCTAACTTATAATAATTACTATTGTGATTATAACATAATCATTCATATTTCTTTATTCTAGTTTAGTTTTGCATGCATGTACAGTATCTATGTGATACATTTGTTTCACTTCTTTCTTTAATAGTAATCATATATATTACATGTCTATTTAAATCAGTAGTCTTACATTTCCAGTTTCGCCGTTGTTTATGTCCTCTTAATAAACAATTACAATAGACCATTGTTGTTTAATTTTCCATATGAAAATGATCGTTAATATGCTTTAACCGGTTACTCGACAAACAGAAATGGTTTTGTAACTTCTTAGTGAGATTACGTATCATATTTTGTATTACAAGGCCAACTTGTTCTTCATACTCGTGCAACGATTTCTAATCTTTTTATTACCAAATCAGAACACAAGTTTCTATTCATTTCTGCCATTTCCATGATAACCTTGATTCTAGTTTAGTCACTAAAAAACGTTTTAGACATTAATATTGACATTAGCAAATACCCTATGTTCATGTATCTATGGTGTTTGTTTCCCTTCTAGACAAAATGTATCCACCCAGGCCACACCTTACTGAATTCATTACTTAGTAGATCTCCCATTCAACTTCTACTACAAATTATGTACGTATATAACTAAATGATTACTTTAACTAATATTTGGTATTTAAACTATAGTTCAAGATATACCTCCAGAAAATATGATAGATCGAAACTGAAACGGAACACGAACCCTAAGAATAACCGAGGCACGATCGAACCCAATACACGACGTGCACGAACAGCTAAAGAACCACTCGCGGACAGAAACTTGTTCCCACACGAACCAAATCCCACCACGAACCAAAACCCAAACAAAACTCGAACGTAACCAAAACTTTGAGTACGAGGTACACGGACAAAAACCTAAACGTACACGATCACCTAACGTACCAGTTACGAACTACAAACCTCCAGGCCTGCTATCGATCAAACCTCGCACGTACACGGAGTGAAATGGAAATTCTGCAACCCTAACCCGAACTCGAACAAAGAACGAATGAAACCGAATTTTTGGAGACGTACACGAACACATACCCGAATACGATCAATGCCAACGTGAAGCTACTCTCCGGCCTTTCTTGATTATGTACAACAATGTTTTTACGTTTGGAACTTGTCTGTGATTTGTGTTGAGAGATTTTAAAAAATATGCTTATAGAGAGAGGATGTAGTTATAGGATACATACTAAACAAACTGTCCGATTAAAACGAGATTTTGGAGGAGGATCGTGTGGAGCGAATATTACTGATGACCAAGTATATCCAACGTGTGAAACTTGAATTCATAATATTTTCTTATCATTATCATAATAGTCATGCTATTTAAACGTTGGAATTTATAAGAACAAATGACTAAGGTTGTTTTATTTCATACTTATGACATACCATTTTTTATTATTATTATTATTTATAAATATCTTATAGTTTTAAGTGTAGGGTATTATACTAGTTCTGTCATCGAATTATAAAAAAAATAAGGAAAATTGCATGAATATGGTTTACCCTAAATTACGAAAATCGTCCCTAACTTAATTTTTTTTACATCAATACCAGTGGCAACCAAAAATGTCACTAGCGGCGCAAGCAACACTGGTCTGGTGGGTGATTGTGGTTGTGATGAAAAAGAAACATATAGAATTATAAAGTGATTAGGCTTGTAAAATAAAAAGTGACTCGTGTGCTTGGTTTGTCATTGGGATGTTCACCGGGTGGTTCAGTTCAATTAGTTGTTAGATTTTAAATATCCATCGCGGGGCGGGTAATTAATTTTACTACCTGAAACCGAATAGTATTAGATGGGTAACCGAACATGCGGGTACCCAAAGTGAGCAATTATCCGCGGTTTGGGTTCGTATAAACAATAACATGGTGTCGAACGTAAAATGTCATTTAGTAAAATTAAATGACACTAAATATATAAAAGTTATTCCGTTACAACAATTGTATTCAAATATTCATACATAACATATTAACAAAAAAAAAAATTATTCGACGTTTATCGATTACAATCACATTAATCTATTTTCACACATAGATGCTTAGAAATGTGTACATTAGGAGCGAAAAATACGTTATACAATAAAAATAGTAAAATAATATAATTAATACTTGTACAATTATTTGAATATTTAGTTAAAAAAACTTTATATATATTATGCACAGTTCGGATCAATTAACCACACATATCTAAAAATAATAACCGAAATTGAACCGTGATAAGCGGGTGTTTCGATTTCGTTTTTTTTGTCTCGGTTTCTTTGTTTTCGAGTTTTTTTGGTTTATAATTAAGCGGTTTGGCTCAGTTCATCAATTTCTTGGATTTTTTGAACACCCCAAACTTTGTCATTAATTTATGTAACTTCCGCCGTTAATTAATAAATCCGGTCAATTCCAATTTCAATTTTAACAAGGTTTTTAGCCCGCGCTTTGCTGCGGAGCGCGGGGCTAAACGGTGTATACACTGTATGAATCAAGCTTTTCAATAACTAAGAGCAGATGGTGTTTATGTAGCCATAACCCATAACATGAAAGGTAAAACATACACTCTAATTAAAGGTTTAGGATAGTAGGATGATGGGGCCATCACCTTGCAAATAATCAAGACCTGAATCTTTAAATTCAATGACAACTTCTTCCTTGTTTCCCTGAAGGTTGCCATCACGCAACTCCCGGCAACATTGAAGGCAAAGGTCATAATGACAGGAAGGACAGCTTCTATGCACGTCAAAAATTGAGGTTTTACAGTAGTCACTGCATACATGAGGTGACAAAATTAGAAAAATCCTGTCCAAAAACAAAAATCCTTAAACACTGAATGACAGGATGCAAGATAAAACTGATCATTTTACCCATGTGCTAAAAACATTTTTAAGTATAAATAATGTCAATGTAATTAATAAAATCAATCCATGAACTTTCCATTAAAGTAATTCCTTATTGCTAGTATCCAGGCTTATAATCCAATATAATCCAATGTGTGAGGAAAATGCAACAGATCAATTCAAGTTTCCTATTCTTTTTTTGGGCGTGATAAATCAAATCCCAACTATGAAAGTAACCCCATTTTAACAGCACATGATAGCTTCCAGAAACACGCCAAATATACTCGATAGAAGAAATTGAAATGACAATAAATTTATACAAAATGAATAAACCGATCGAGAACCGACTATGTTTGACATAATCTATAGTACAAAGGTTTTCATAATTACGTGAGTCGAGAAACTTTGATGAACATATCAAAATAACTGAATCATATTTCGAAGATGTTGCTGGACTATAAAAATTAACTAATGGAACAATCTGCCTTTAAATTTCAATCCACTAATGAAAACTATAAAAAAAAATAAGTAATTGAAACAATCAATTTTTCAAGTGAGCGAATGATCCCATGGGCTAGCAACTCATTATTTATAAGTCCCATGTAAAAACAGGTTATAGCTGAGCGAATAAGTCTTTTGGTCCATTAATTCCGTAAAGACATTAGTAAACAACACCATATACAACGGCTAAAATGACATACCAGCCTATGCATTCACCGGGGCTTAATTCTGTCTCCACTTGCATTTCTGATAGACTACATCATGTTCAAAAATATAAACAATCACTTTTTGAACAAATGTCATAAACTATAATAGAAAAAAAAGCGCGAGAGAGGAAAAAAAATGATGGGAAAAGTACCTTTTAATTTCGGCCTCTATCTATTCTGGTTTAAATATGCTCTTCACTGAGACCGCTTCAAGAAAGGAAGAAGGGCGCGCAAGATATAGATAGAATACTGAATTTTCCGATCAGCATTAGGTGCAAAATTCACCGCGTTTTTCACGTACAAAGCCGCCACCAACAGATTGTTAAAAAAGAAAAGGTAATGAGAATTAGATTAACTGCGAAAGAGGCCTTCATAACCTCGTAACAACATAAGCCCACAACATCCTCTTTGCTTGTATTCTCTGTTAACATCAAAAGAAATAAGAGTAACCGCAAATTCTCAAATAATTATCAAAACGAATTGGTTTAGGGTTATTATCATACTTTAATGCTTTGACATGTGTAACTATTAAAAAATATGCAGTAATATGTGATACAATAGTTTTGGAGGTCACATGATTAAGCATTAAAAATACATTTTGGGAAATGTTTAACGTGTTCAATCTGTTAGAACCACTCGAGGTAAAACACGACCTATATCAGATCCGACTCATAGGATTCACACGATTACGCAAGTGGATAAATACCTATTGGTCAAAACCAAGATTATCACCTTTTATAATCTGACTATCTTAAAAGCAAAATATTTAAACTTTAAGCATCCTAATATAACCTTATCCATACTATAATCCATCATTCAAGATACATGATATAGCAAGTCATCGCACAGGACTCAATTCTCTATCTTCATTACGCAGAAAATCCAAACCCAATCTTTATCAACTTGATTTAACATTCTGACCTATACTATATAATACCGATAGAAAGATACTAATCATTTTACAATATTCAAACACAATTCTATAATTTATACTTCAGTATGGGAAATCCCCCTATTTTTAAGAACCTGGCGCTAACAAACTGGCCCTAGTGGAGTTTGTAAAGTTTAGAAGTTGATTAATACAACGTAATTCCAAACACTCCTTAAACAGATCTGCCCACAAATGTTATAACATGAGTAATAAAATGAAGCTGGGTAGATTTGTGTGTTATACCTGAGCTTTTTCCTGGAAGTAGATGCGGCTAGCTGGTGTGAAGCTAGTGAAGTAGCTAACAGTTCTGGCCAGCACACCAACGACAAAGAGCGTTGCATGAAGTTGGGCATTGTGGGCTCTGGTCTCTTGTTTTTCTCTTCTTTCTTTTAACCACCTTCCAACTGTGTTGCCAGCTGGTGTGTTGCTTCTACTTGCACCATAACCGCCACGGGCAATGGTGAATAAGGGTTGCAGTGTGTTGTCTCCTCGAAGATGCTGCAATACAATGCAAAACCATAACATCAGTATGCATACAAATTTGTTTGTTTCACCAAGAAAGTCAATAATTGAAACAAAATATTGCACCTCTCATATATGAGCAAAGAACAATGGGTTTTCAAGATTTGATCCATCCAATGTCCTGACGACGCGGCGGTAGCGGCTGCAAGTGCAACTCCAACATCAGCAACCCCAAGTTCAAAATCAGTCGGCATCGAATGAAGCACATAATTGTGGGTTATCCAAACAAAGGGAGAGATCAGAACGAACACTGTCAAACAATCTTTTCCTGAAGCAGCGTGTGAGGTCATAGAAACAGAAATGAATTCACATGTTTTCTTTGAGGCATACCCTAATATTTGGATGGTAATGGTAAGTATATACGTATTTTGGAACATTATTAATGCTTATCATATTCCATAATGCAAGGGAATTGTACTCGGTTGTGTGTATACCCTGTTTGATCATTGTTAATCATTAAATAAGAATGTCAACATCGCCTAAATCTTTCAAAGTTGATACTTATTACTAAAACTTTTTATGAGGTCACATATTCACTAACATAAGTACAACACGCAACGTATCCTCATAATCTCTTAACAATATAATCTATAAAAAGATGTATTACTTTGTCAAAAGGGTCATTAACTTCTAAACGTTTTATTAGGCGACCCTTTTCAAAATTAAACCCCCTGTTAATCTCTAACCTCGTTGACATTCATGTTTCTTGTTTCTTAGGGCCGTAACATTTCGTCGAACACATTGTGAGCACCATTCAACCCACCACCAAACAACTTAATTTTGTTAACACCTACATCAAATAATTATGACCATAACCAATAAACTTGATGTTGATAAACTAATTTTTAAAATATAATTAAATCTTACCGTCAATTGTAATCTCAAATTGCTCTTGTTCTTTACTGTAAACAAAGCCCCATTAACCTCAATGTTGATTTCCTGCAAAAAAATAAGCAATAGTATCAATAATCAAAAACCCAAAACATGAATATTAAAAAAAAACTCAAAATACTAAATCTGTAATCACAATAAAGTAGTAAAAATTAAAAAGAAATACAACATCAACCTAATCGCCGGTTCACCGGAAAACCAAATACATGAGGGCGGTGGTATTGTGTGTGAGTGTTTTGTGTGGGTATTATTCTGATAATAGCTTTTGGAATGGACACGTATGCCCCACGTGGAAGCAGATAAAGAAACTGGAGATATCACAGATTGAGAGAGAATAGATATGAGAGATGAGAGGAGAAACAAAAATAATGAGATCGGGTAAGGGGCGGGTTGGATGGGTAACGATTTAATTGCATTAATGGCTGCCTCGGGATGAGAATCTCAATCTTTAATTATATAGTATAATATCCCCCAAAGTAACTTCTCGCCAAAAACACATTCGCAGATTAAAACATAAAAAAAAACCCCTAAAACCCAAATTCATCTCACTGAAAAATATCAAAAAACATGTCTTCATCATCGAAACCCCGAAAATCAACCGTAACAAACATCGGCGGCATCCCGATCGAGTTCCCATTCCAGCCGTACGGCTCCCAGCTCTCCTTCATGTCCCGCGTGATCGCCACTCTCGATCGCGCTCAACGAGACAGTCATTTCCACGCGTTGCTCGAGTCGCCTACTGGGACCGGGAAGTCCTTGTCTTTGCTGTGTTCTGTTATTGCTTGGCAGCAGAATAATAAGGCCAAGACTGGGTATGGGAGTATTGGTGGGTTTATTTCCAAAGCGGATCCTGAAGCCATGGATGATCCGTTTGGGCGTGGCGGTGGGTTCGTGCCTGAAGCCGAGCCTTCAGGTATAATTGAATTGGGGGAAATGTAATTAGTTTATGTGATTTAATTCTAGTACATTTACGTTATTATTTGATTACTTTTTTTCGTATTATATGTGAATGTTGCTAAATGGCGTGTCCCCGTGACTGTATATGAGCCTTAATATGTACGCGGCCTAACTGGGTATCACGTGACCCTTTTTGAGTATGTGTATTAGGGGTAGCAATTTCTGACCTGACACGAAACCGACACGAAAATTAACAGGTTGAGGTTGAATTGAATTGGGGGAAATGTAATTTGAAACTTTTTGGCCTGTGTTTCAGAAGCTCACTTTTTATGGCTTATTTATAAACTTTTTTCGGCTTATCATGGCATAATAAGCTTATATATGTTGAAAAAAGTTTCAAAATAATTGATTTTTAGGTCAATTGTTGAAAACAATTGGGGGCTTATAGCTTATTTGGTTTCAGCTTGTGACTTTCATAAGCTAATTTTTATGTTTCGGTTTATATTTATACAGTGGGCTTATAACTTAGTTGGTTTCATCTTGTGTTTCATAAGCTCACTTTTTATGGCTTATTTTGAAACTTTTTAGTTTATCATGTCATAATAAGCTATATAAGCTGAAAAGTTTCAAAATAAGCCACAAAAGGTGGGCTTATGAAACATAAGCCGAAACCACATAAGTCATAAGCATGCTATATAAGCTGAAACAAACACCCCTAACTTCGACTAGCGTTTTTTGTATTATATGTGAATTTTGGTAATTGGCGTATCGCCGTGACTGTATATGAACCTTAATATGTATGCGGTATCGCGTAACCTTAATATGTATATGTTGTTTTTAAATGTACGAAAAAGGGGAGGGCTTTACGTGATTTGGTTTGAGTCTGTGTGGCGGTGGGCTCAAACCCTGTATATTAGTTGCCCAAAAGGTCGGAAACTACGATTACCGTTTGTTTTGGCTTATATAGCCGGCTTATTGCTTATTTGGTTTTGAGCTTATGTTTTATAAGCTCGCTTTTTGTGGCTTATTTTGAAACTTTTGGGCTTATTTTGAAACTTTTGGGCTTATATAAGTTTATTATGACATAATAAATGTATATAAACCGAAAAGTTTCCAAATAGGCCCCAAAAAATGAGCTTATGAAATATAAGCCCAAAACCAAATAAGCCATAAGCTGAAACAAACACCCCTCAAGTACCAAATTTGCTACCAAGTTTTTAAATTTTATGAAAACATAATACTTTTGGTGTGTCGTGTTTTTGTACTATAGTGCTTAATAACACGTTTTTCCGTATTTAGTGTGAGGACGTGTTTAAGACAACTACTACAAGGGTTGGGTTAAGCTAAAGCTTCCATTTTGTTGAAGTCGATTAGTCATTTTTTTAATAATTAATGTCATGAACTATCTCAACATACTTTGTTTCATCGTATATGTGATCATTCGATATAATTTAAACACCAATTTCCTGTCTCTATTAATCGCAGGTAACATGATGCCTACTCTTTCTGATACAAACAAGACACTAAAGATGAAAAGAGGCCCTGTCATCTACTATGCCATGTAAGAATATTCAGCTCAACATTTTTGAGATTCTACGTATGTTTGTAGATATAGTTTTAGTACAAGTTTTTATATAGTTAAAAATGTCATAATAGATAAGGATAGGAACAAGTAACAAGTGAGATTTGCTAAGCAGATCGTCTTAACGATACTTAATTGGAGCTTCGGTAGAACTCTTCTGTCGTGGCTATGTAATATTATTACCTAGTTATTTGCACCTGTACAGATGTTTACAAGATAATGATCAACTTCTATGTAATTGTTCATTTCACAAGTTGATTCTTTAGCTATAAGGACAGCAGATTGGTTATCACGGTACAGTCTCATCAGTTGCTTGAGCAGAAAATTTTGCATAATGGCATTTTAAAAGCAATTTTAAGTCTGAAATGGTGACTGGTAAAAAGATATGTTTAATGTGGTAATGGGATAAGAATTGATAATGCTCTGCTAAACATAAAACATGATAAATCTTTTGTTATGTGTTGTTTATGCAGGAGGACACATTCACAGATAAGTCAAGTGATTGGCGAATTCCGGAAAACAAATTACCATGTGCCTATGGCAGTTCTGGTTCGTTATCTTGTCTCAAAAGATTTCTTGTGTATATGTATGTTTGAAATGTTGTTCCTAACATATAAATTAGTCATCCAAGTTCTTCTAAATGATTAATAATCAATGAAGGAAGAAAATATAATCATGAAAATCCATATAAAAGAGCCTGCAAATAAAAAAACTGCACAAGTTGGTTGAAATTTGAGCTAAATTTACGTATATGTCCATCTAAAGTTCTGAAAAGCTAATACCAACTAAGAATATCATAACTAATCTATCAGTACAATATGTACGCTAATAATAGAAATAGTTATGTATAAAATGACACTTAAATAGCACAACCCTTTTCTATAGGCTTAACAAATCAGATTTTCTTTGTCCCATTCAGCTGTTAATGAAAAAAGACGTGGTTCTTTTCAATATGTCTGACTAAATTCGATATGTAAAATGATGAGATCTTTAAGTGACTTCATGATTTTGACTGTTTGCCTATAGCTATTGGTCTTTGGTTTTGTAATTAATGAGAAACCTTGATCGACATGTCTTATAAGCTCTGAGAATGTAATTATAATTATAGGATTTTTCCGGGTCATCGGATCTAGAAAACGCTACTGCACAAACGCTAATGTTCGAGGGCAAGATAATATTGATGAAAAATGGTATATCTGTATCAGCAATACACGCATTAGCATATATTTTCCCCACTTCTAATATATGTTGTTTGGTATTCCAGTAAGCTACTTATAAAGGTGTCAGATAGAAAGAATATCCGCGTTGCAGAGAATTTCTTTGAGTTTCTCATGTCAACATTGTTTTTTCTTTTTAATCAGATGCAGTCAGAAACTATCTTTAACTGTGAGCTTTAACAGGAATGCACCCATGATCAGGGCCCACCCGTCTGTCAGAGAAGGAGGCTGCTATGAAGTCCATGACATTGAAGATCTTGTCAAACTTGGAGAAATGGTACAAGGTATGGTCTTTTATCTTCATAAACTTGAATTTCCGTTTACACAAGTTTGTTTACTGTTTAGTGGAATAACATTTTGTGTTAATTATTAGGGCGTATTCATACTGTTTACATGAATCTTGAAGGTGGTTTGGGGTGATCACATTTCATGCTTACTTAATGGCACTTAGGCCGCTAGGAGTGGGCGTGAGCCCTCAGAGTGAGGTGCAACCCACGCGTGAAGCCCAAAACAAACACCCCAACTCACGCGTGACATGGGCAAAAAATTGGCATGAAAGGTGACCGGCTCACCATTCGTGAGTTTGAAAATTTTGTGGTCCCCCTTCTTTTGTTACCGTTGATATGCTTAAAAAAAGATCCAACACCCCATTTTTTACTTATAAATACCCATAACTGTTGAATAATGTAAAACCCAGTATGTTATAATGTTTATTGAGACATAATATATAGAGGTTACATAATATAGAGACCCTAATGCACCCAAACTCACAAACGGGCTTGGGCTTATTCATTTATTGGCTAATACTTCCCGCAGTCCGAGCGACGATATCGCGAAAGCTTGAGACTGTAAAAGAAAACACGCAACATTAAAGCTAATTAATTTGCAGCAAGGAGTCTTCATATAGTACAAGTAGCAACATAAGCGTCACACACGAACACAATTAGTTGTTAAAGAAATCCGCCAAACAAATCTTCAAACTTGAAAGTCACGAACTGATAAACCTGGATAAACCAAAGTATCCTCTTTTTTTTCATATGGGATAACCCAAAGTATCCCTTTTTTCGAATAACCCAAAATATCCCTTTTTTTTCTTCATACGGGATCAACCAAAGTATTGCTTGAGGTGATACCCCGGAAAATCCTTTTGCTCAAATGGTGCACTCGCAACCAACTCAAATCTAGCTTGAGCTGCAAGCTTATCGACATCCCAGTCCTTCATTGATTCTTACAATTACTTCTCCTGAATCATCTAATATCCTGCTCAACCTTTTGAATGAACCGCCAAACCGATTTGATCATCAGTCTTGTTTAGCCAGGTTTCGCACTTTTGTATGTCTCTCCAACGTATAGAAAATTCATTATAGCTTAATCCAATTTCTTGTTTTGCTGTAGGCCATCTTTGATTTCATTCCAACGCATTCGGTGCTCATCACCCAACTCATACTTGCCCAAATAAACTTGGTAGTCTTCAACGCTTTCGATGCAATGAAGTTGCATAAAGACTACCAAGTTTATTTGGGCAAGTATGAGTTGGGTGATGAGCACCGAAAGCGTTGGAATGAAATCAAAGATTACCCACAGCAAAACAAGAAACTGGATTCAACTATAATCAATTTTCTATAAGCTGGAGAGACATACAAAAGTGCGAAACGCTGGCTAACCAAGACTGATAATCATGCAAATTTGTTTGGCGGTTCGTTCAAAGGGCTCAACAGGATATTAGATGATTCAGGAGAAGTAATTATAAGAATCAATGTTGGATTGACCCCAAGCAAGGTTCCGGGAAGACACCTGATGGCCCTTTTGGGTTAAATGATGCAAGAACCCTAGTCTACAAGCTTTTGAAGACTGATGACTAGAAGTTGGAGCTCAGACAACAAAAGTATTGTGGTAAGATGCAGGCACCAAAACAATCACAAACGGGTTTGGGCTTATTTATTTATTGACTAATAATAACTTCACCATTTTTTAAACACAACAATACCATTTTATATACATACTCTCAACACTTTTACTTCTCATTTTTAGTTACAAAAATGTCTAGAAAAAACACTCCCCGAAACACCAAACATCAACAACGAAAAACTCCCCCAAGCACTCCCCCGACACCCGAAGGCACGTTTATGCTCGGAAATACTCCGCCATCAAACCAACAAATGAACTTACGGCCACAATCTACTATTTTAACCAACCTTACATAAACCAAGCATACCGAAACCCATCACCGGCACCGGCCCCATATGCCAGCCATTCTTTAGTCTGTTGGTAAGGGTTTAGTTGACACGTCTTTGGGTGCAGTGAAGGCTGTACAAGTTAAGGCATGTCATATGGTTTAACAAAAAAAAACCATGCTCAACTTTTAATAGGTTGAAATATGTATGTTCTATATGGTAGTTGTGATGACCTGAATATTAATTTAAGAAAAAGTCATCTAAAGTCGGATCAATGTAACCACGAAGTCTTGTCTTTGCTGTGTTCTGTTATTGCTTGGCAGAAGAATCATAAGGCCAAGTATGGGGGCATGGGAGTGTTGGTGGGTTTATTTCGATAGCGGATCCTGAAGCGATGGATGATCCGTTTAGGCGTGGCGGGGGGTTCGTTCCCGAAGCCGAGCCTTCAGGTATAATTGAATTGGGGGAAATGTAATTATTTACGTTGTTATTCGACTAGCGTTTTTCGTATTATATGTGAATATTGCTAAATGGCGTGTCCTCGTGACTGTATCTGAACCTTAATATGTACCAGTATATGTTTTTTTTAAAGCCAATTGAATTTTAGGTCAACTGTTGAAAACAATTGGGGGGCTTATAGCTTATTTGGTTTCGGCTTGTGTTTTATAATCTCACTTTTTATGGCTTATTTTGAAATTTTTCGGCTTATCTTGTCATAATAAGTTGTTTCGGCTTAAATGTGGGCTTATGAATCATAAACCGAACCCACATAAGTCATAAGCCCGATATATAAGACGAAACAAACACCCCCTTTCATTATTATTCGACTAGTGTTATTTGTATTATATGTGAATTTTGCTAAATGGCGTGTCCTCGTGACTGTATATGAACCTTAATATGTAGTAGTATATGTCTTTTTTTGAGTTAAGTACATAGATCGTTCTTGTGGTTGTCCCGAAATTGCAACTTTCGTCTTAAAAGTCCCGAAATTACACAAGTCGTCCCTGTAGTTGTCCATTTTGAGTTGACCGGTCCTTTGACCGTAACTCCATCCAAAATTTCGTTAACTTTTCTTAGTGTCAGGGGCATAATCGTCACTTCACTTTAATACAGTAATACTCTAAGGACCATGTTTGCGACTTTAAAAACCCATTTCTACTCAATTTAACCACCTACCAACATCTTCATCTTCTTCCACCAGTCACCACCACCCACCACCCTCACCACCACTGTAACCCACCACCGCCTTCCACCACCTCAATCATGCTAATAATTTGTTCATTAACAGTTGCTGTTAGCTCATTGCTGTTAGCTCATTAACAAATTTTGCTCTTAGTTCAGCTCAAGGGTATGCTGATTTAGTTGATACCTTTTGGTAAAGAAAAATGCAAAACAAGATAGCAATTATTTTGTTTGATTAACTTAAACGAGTGCGTTGATACAATTGCGTACAGTCGGTCATGGCATTATTATGAGCACCAAAAACAGCTGAATAGTTATACTCTAATCTCATACAAATAGTTCTACAGCTTCCCTTCCTAAGTTTAGGGAAAACAGATTTTATCAACTTCTAAAATGTAGAATAAAATTCTATAATGACACTGCAACTTGACATCGCTACCTCAAAAGGGTACTCATGTTGCTTCTATTAGATACATGATCATTTATTCTTCAAATGTGATTACTCTAACAAGATATGGGGAAAGCTCAATGAAAAGATGAATGTAGATAGCATTCCCAAGGACGGGAGGAGTATAATTGAAAAAGTAGCAGCTTATCCATGTAATAATGCCATAAGGATTGTGCTGAGAAGAATAATTTTGGCAACTGCTGTTTATTACATATGGAGGGAAAGAAATAGTAGAATTTTTGCAGATGTTAAGATGAGTACAGTGGATGATTTGAAGAAAATTGTTGACTGTATCAGGCTACAATTGCGGTGTTTAAATGTTAAGAAAACCTCTCAAGTATGCAAAGTAGCTCAGGAATGGAATGTTGTAATGAAGTACAGGATATGATCAAATAAGGGGTGTTTGGTTTTGGGTATTATAGTGGTTTGTGTAATGGTGCAGCAGGGGTTATAGAGTTGGTTGGGTCCTAGATGTATTGAGTGATGCCTTTCATGGATGCCAAGCTTCTTATTATCATGGTGATGTAGTTTGATAGTTTGAGGCTTGCCTTCATGAAGGAAATGTAGCTCATTGTCTGGGATAGCAAGGTTTATTCATAAGTGAGGCCTTTTATGGATGCCAAGTCTGTGAGATTCTGTGAGGGGATGCTGCAGTATTTCATATTCTTGCCTTCATAAAGGAAATGTAGCTTATGTTTTAAATCTTATCTATCATGAGGCCTGTTCAACAGAAGTTTCATTGGTGATCTATACTAGATTATCAATGCTTACTTTATGTTTGGAATAGGAAATGTAGTGATAGTAGTATGAAAATGTGAAGTATGGAAGTGGTAGGATCTGTAGTATTCTATTTTCAAGCATATTTCCGGTTTGTTGTATGTCTGTTTTTGAAGGACAAGAAGCATGTTTCTTGGTCCTTTTCTGTTTCTATGTATTCTTATCTCTTGATGATTAATATATACTTCACATTTTCATCAAAAATGTTGCTTCTATTAGATACTAACCAGAGTCCGCACCTTCTCTTCAGCATGAATCAAACACGGGTTTACAAA
>BQNB010047259.1:17500-19965 GCA_026074375.1 Tanacetum coccineum | reverse complement strand
CAAAAGTAAGCTATTTTAATAAAAGGAACATAAGCTGAAACTAATTAATAAGCTCAAAAACAACTTATCAATAAGCTGAAAACGGAAAGTGGGCATTTTCCCTATAAAAAGCTCAATTTAAGCTCAAACTTAAAAACAAAAGAAGTTTTGGAAAGCTTGTGATGTGCTTAATCTATTTATGAAAAGAAATTTGAGCTTAAAACACAAGAGAACAACTGAAAATGATGATGAAAGTAACAAACTCAGGAAACAAGGTAATAAGCTTAAAAATTCTATATGCTCAATTGCTCAATAAGCTATACTACTCTCTCAGCTTTTGAAAACTACTTTACCTATATATATATATGCTAAGTAACCAAATCATAAAAACTTAAGTTTTAAGCTAAAAATTAAAACTTAGAAAGCTACTTAAACTAAGAAATATTTTTGGGCTTTTTGACTTTTTAATGACTTATAAGCTAAAATTTACCTAGGAATTTAAGCTAGAAAATGAAAGTTAAACCCTAATCTATATTAAGCTATTCCTAATCTATAAGATACTAAAGAATAAGTTTCTAAACCCTATAAATGCTTGCTTAAAATAGGGCTTAAAGACAGACTACATACTCAGCATATGCTGAGTATGTTAGTCAGTGTATGCTGATGCACTTAGCCAAAGGTAAAACCAAAAGTGAAGGTATCCTTGTAGATTCTACTGCACTACAATCACTCAAATATAGTGTTAAAGCACAGACCAAGCAAGATCCAAACCTTGAAAGGCTTAGATCAAAGTTTCATAAGTAACAAGAAAAGACTAAAAATGCCTTGGTGCTGGCACACTTAAAATAAGCTCAAACTCTTTAAATTTTGAAAACTAAACTATGGAAATTGATTATCTACTATCCTATACTAATAACAAAACTATCCTACACAAATTGAACAAGTCATTTTGACTTTTGATGGTCAAAACACCTTAAACCAAACACCCTTTTAGCTAGCAAACAGAATTGAAAAACTCTTAAATTGAAAACTATTTAGGAAAACTTGATTACCATACATTAACTAGCTTAATTCAAACCTAATTAACACAATTTAACAACTACTTTAAGCTAGAATTAAGATCTAATCTATAACTTCTTATTTTTGGTTTTTTTAAGGTTTAATGACAAATTATATAGAAAACTATGATCTAAAATGATTAAGCTAAAAAAATGAACAAACATACTTAATAAGCTAGATTAAGGATTATTAAGCACTAATAAGCAAACTGAATAAGCAATTAATCAATAAGCAAGCATATAAGTAAATATTAAGCTATAATTGAAAGTGAACAAGGAATTTAAAAATGAAACTTACTTTCTCCTCTAGCTAAACAAGAGGACTTAATAAAAAGCAGCTACAAGCTCTCCTAGCTTATAAATAAGCTAGGAGTTAAGTCCTTCTTTGACCCTTCCATAATTGGTCAAACTTCCCAAAAAGCTTCAACAATCCACAAGTATATGTTAAGATGATTAAAGGTTTAGATATGATTAATACTGAATTAAATAAGCTCCATTTCAGCTTATAGACTGAAAGAGCTTAATATGAGCTTATTGAGACATATAGGCTTATTGAGAGAGCTTATGAGTTTAAAGCAATGAAAGTTTATGACAAATTTAAACTAAATTTTATTAAAAAGAACTGAATTACATTACTTTAAAAAGAAATTACAACTGAATCAAAATTACATTAAGCTTTTAAAAACTACACTAGGCTAAAACTAGAAAAGGAAAAATTCCTCCTCTGTATGTGTGATGGTGTGTCCTTATATAGCCAGTCATGGATCCTTCTAGCCCCTTGCTTGATGCCTACGCTCCTTTTGATCTACACCTTTCAATAACCCAATCATTTGAGAATGATTTGTGGCCGTTTGATCAACCTTGGGATTCACATGGATTGCCAAGCTGGCAATCCATGATGTGACATTTGTGTTAGTTTGCTGAGTGAAATCAATGCAAAATCCTCATTCCATTGTGCTTTCTCCATAGCCACATGGCTTGATTGTTTAAGTGAGCTAATGAGATCCTTGATTTGACTGAATTATCCTTGCCCTTGTGTTTAGGAGCTCTTGAATAGACGTAATCACCCTTCAATTTCAAAAAGCCCCTTGATTTGACAGCTTGGTAAATTGGGACGACGATGAACAGTGAATTTGTTCTTCGCGCTTTTTTTTTTTATAACTGAAACACGGGTTAAAATATTTAAACTTTAGGGAAATTGCATAAATGGCCCTTGTCTTTGTTTCCATATTCTAGTATAAAAGGATTTTTGAGAAAAAGCAAGATTGTCCCTGAGGTTTTATAATTAAGAGCTATTGGCTAAGGGCTTGGGCTTTTGGAGTCCGGGGGGGGGGGGGGGGGGGTGGCGGGTCCCATTTAGGTTAAGGGACTAATCTTTAGCAACTATTTGAACTTGAAGACATTTGAAAACAATTTGGTTTTTGTTGA
>BQNB010047259.1:0-12500 GCA_026074375.1 Tanacetum coccineum | reverse complement strand
ACAATAAGCAGGCAACATCAAATCGATAGATTCCCTCCCCAAACTAAAACAAAACATTGTCCTCAATGTTTAAAGGCGGGTCTCTACGTAAATCTAAGCCGTTTATGAATTATGCAAAGATAAACGTGAATCGATAAGATGAAAGGATATTAGATTTCCCCAAACTAATTTCACACAAAGGATGAGAAGCTCGAGTGAAACGGGACACAACACCGGACACGAGAGGCTTCAGAAATTGTTGGGTTGATCCTACAAAAATCACAACAAGCAACAAACAACAAACAACGAGAAATCGGAAGAGGATAGCCTCTTCACACATCACAACACATTAGATAGAAAATAGAAAGAAAATAGAAAGGATAAGCATGGGGTGAACTCCCATGAAGCGGCTTGTTTTTTGTCACCGAGTCGCAAGCTCGACTCGATCCCTGAATTTAGTTGTCCTTAGGGAGAGTGTGGAGATCCGGGACTACCTTGGGTGGTATGTCCCCTCCGAAGTAATGTTTCACATGGTGACCATTTACTTTGAAATTCGGGCCATCGGGTTGAGATAATTCCACTGTTCCGTAAGGAAAAACTTGAGCAATAGTGAAAGGTCCTGACCAACGAGTTTTAAGCTTTCCGGAGAATATCTTTAACCGGGAGTTGAAGAGTAAAACTTGATCACCAACATTGAAGATTCGATTCTTGATCTTTGAGTCGTGAAGTTTCTTCGTCCTCTCCTTGTAAATTAATGAATTCTCATAAGCTTGATCTCGAAGCTCGTTAAGTTCATTTAGTTGCAGCTTCCGATGATCACCCGCGGTTTTGATGTCGAAATTTACATGCTTAAGAGCCCAATATGCTTTGTGTTCCAATTCGACTGGTAAATGACAAGACTTTCCATAAACGAGCTGATAGGGTGTGCATCCGATCGGTGTTTTGAAAGCGGTTCGGAATGCCCACAAAGCATCGTCTAGCTTGTCAGACCAGGAGGCACGGTTTTCTCCTACCGTCCTTTCAAGAATACGCTTAAGACCACGATTTGACACCTCAACTTGACCACTTTTTTTGAGGGTGGTAAGGCGTACTAAACATGTGTGACTCCATATTTAGACATCACATTGGCAAATTGATCATTAAAAAGTGGGTCCGTAACGATCGCTTATTATAGCTCCCGGTGTTTCCAAATCGGGCAAAAAAAAAGACTTTTAAAAATTTCCACAACTACAACAGAGCATCGTTTGTGAGGAGCGCCTTTGGCTTCAATCAAAACCCATTTCGAAAGATTAGTCCGAGCTGCTACAAGGATATACTTATTCCCTTTGGATGACGGAAAAGGTCCCATAAAATCAATACCCCATATGTCGAAGATTTCACAAACTTTGGCTTAGGGGGACGTTTTGAGGCATTTCATCACGTTGAGAAAATTTTGCCCTTTGTCGTTGGCAACTTACACAAGATTTGATCATCGAATGAGCATCTCGATATATAGGTGGGCCAAACAAATCTGGCATCAAATACTTTTTTGAGCGGTGAGATTAGCACTATTGATGGCCCCCTGAGTGGAGTCCTTGATTGACAAGCCCTTGAGGGATTTCAAGAGGCTTCGTAGTCCAGATACAACACCTACGAATGATTTGATCCCACAAATCGAAAGAGGTAGGGATCATCCCATAAATAAATGTTTTTACATCTTAAAAAATTTCCTCTCCTGTTAGTAGACATTCCCTTTTTATGATAAAATTTCCCCGCATAGGTTGTTTTTCAAAATCGACAAACCATGGGGTACTCCGTTGATATAACTCTAAGAGTTTTCTAAAGGAAATGTTCGTTAATGTCTTTGTTTTCCCAAAACATCTTTGTGAGGATTCATCGAGTCTTGCCAAATGATGCGGCGCTAGATTTTCACTTCCTTTTTTTGTCAAGAATGGGTGATATCGAACTCTGTAAAAGTAACCACACCATCGAAGCAAACCTGCTTGGCATCTTGATTGTTCATAGAGTATTTCAAAGCGAATGTCAGTATAAAACAATGCTTTTAAGGATAAGACAAAATATGGCCGAAACTTTTCAAAAGCAAACACTCGGCGAGGCATCTCCTTCTTTCCGATGTAGTCTAATGAATTTGAGCTTCCCGGCTCATCGTCTACTAGCCATAAATGAATCGGTTACAAATGCTTTCGTCTTACTTGTCCAAGAACCACAGACCACACCAATCGCAAAATCGCTTGCATCACACATTAATTCGAAAGGTAGGTTCCAATCCGGGACAACTAAGATTGGAGCTTCGGTAAGCTTCTTCTTAAGGGTTTCGAAAGCATTGATACAATCTTGAGAAAATACAAACGGTGTGTCTTTTTCGAGAAGGTGAGGGAGGGTTGATATGTGTGTCCCTGAGAAATCTGGGGGGGGTAAAAGACTGGGAAATTGGAGAGAGCGTGCACACGTTTGGAAAAGTGGCGCGGCGGGCGAGAGGTGGTTGCAGTGGGGGTGGGAGCGCAAGAGGGGGGCACGTAACCGCGTATCGAACGCTTTTCATGCGCTCGTGATACATAGGGTATTAGTATGGCTAGAGTGAGAGCATGGACAATGGTGTGGTAGACTGTAGTCATATATATTTAGGTCAATCAAGACACTACTCAGGAAGTTCATCGCGCGTCTTAACTAGGTTGATGCTAAATAGGAGCCTACACACAGTCTGTAACGTGTTCTTTAGAGCTACATAAGCCGATCTCTCCTTTGATATCTTATGACCTAAAACAATACCTTCTTTACACATGAAATGACATTTTTCCCAATTAAGGACAAGATTTGTGTCTTCACATCTTTTTAACATTCGTTCAAGATTAGAAAGACATGAATCAAAATTATCACCAAAAACGGAAAAATCATCCATAAACACCTCCATTGTCTTTTCTATCATATCGTGAAAAATCGCCATCATACAACGTTGAAAGGTTCCAGGAGCATTACATAATCCAAATGGCATACGACGATAAGCAAAAGTACCGTATGGGCACGTAAAAGTCGTTTTTTCTTGATCATGAGGATCAATTGGAATCTGAAAATATCCTGAAAAACCATCTAAGAAACAATAGAATTCATTGCCGGCTAGACGTTCTAGCATTTGATCCATGAACGGGAGAGGAAAATGATCTTTACGAGTTGCTTCGTTAAGCTTCCTATAATCGATACATACTCTCCATCCGGTAACTAGACGTGTCGGAATTAATTCATTCTCTTCATTTGCAACGACGGTCATTCCTCCTTTTTTAGGGACACAATGGATTGGACTAACCCACGGGCTGTCGGAGATCGGGTATATCATTCCGGCATCAAGAAGTTTAATCACCTCCTTCTTAATGACTTCATGAATTTTTGGGTTCACCCGTCTTTGACTTTGCACCGATGGTTTACAATCGTCTTCCATCAAAATCTTATGAGTACAAAAACGAGGGTCGATACCCTTGATATCGGTTATTTTCCAAGCAATGGCACGTTTATGAGATTTAAGAACATTAATGAGAGCTTCTTTTTGATCATTTTTTAAACCTTTTGCTATGATGACGGGTAACTTATCGTTTTCTTCCAAGAAAGCATATTCTAAGTGAGATGGTAAGTCTTTTAATTCCAACCCCCCCCCCCCCCCCTTTTAAAAAATTCCGGGAGCTTCTTCAATTGAAGATTTGGCCTCGGTAACTTCACTTTGCTTAAGGTCCATCGAAGGAAGTTGAAACGGGTCATCATTTAACAATTGTTCAAGCACATAAATGTCTTCCTCCGGATCACAATCATCATGATCACTTTCCAAAGAGATTGATTTGTCATAAAGATAAGCATCGATTTCTTCCAAAGTAAATTCAGAAGTAAACGGCTCAGATGTCGAAGTGGGATTGCCACTTGAAAAATTCACACTAGGAAATCCTAAATATTCCGTGAACATACACCCACAAATTTCATCAATGGATCAATTCACGATTGACCAATATTGTTCCATTTGTAGAGGAATATTTCATGGTTTGGTCTAAATTGAAAGTGACGGCTTCGTTATCAACACGGAGGGTGATTTCTCCTTCATAAACGTCAATTAAGGTACGACCGGTTTTCAAAAATGACCTTCCAAGTATAAGAGGTACTCGGGGATCAGCTTCGAAATCAGCGGGAAAGTGGAATTTTCCAACTTTAACGTAGACGTCTTCTGCTAAACCCTTAGGGTAAGTTATGGATCGGTCTGCTAACTCTAAAGTCATTCGAGTCGGTAAAAGTTCGGGCAACGAAAGTTTTTTCCAAATCGAAAGGGGCATTAGATTTATGCTCGCACCAAGATCGGCCAAGGCGTAACATATCTCCATTCCCGGGAATTCACAAGGAATAAGAAATTTTCCCGGATCTCCTAGCTTTTCGAGAAGCTTTTTAAGGAGCATTGCCGAGCAATTCTCGTTCAATGGAATTTTCACTAATTCGAGCAACTTTTCTTTATTCATTAACAAATCCCTAATCGTAGGAGCAAATCTCGGCATTAAAAACAAAGCATCCGCAAAACTTATATCAAAACGCAAATCTTGAAACATTTGAAATTTTTTTCTTTTTGGTATGAAGCTTTTTCTCGATTCTTTTGATTGTCTCGTCTTGAAAGGGTAAAGGAATAACTTGGTTAGGTACCGTCTCGATCTCGGTTCCGGTATCATAGTTGATTTTGGTAAAGTCTTCGGAATCTCGGGTTCCGGAATTGGTTTAGGGATAACCGGAGGTGGGATTTGAGCGGTACTTCCTTGGAAATTATTTTGCTCCTCATCTATTATTTCCTCGGTCTCTCGTTCCACTACCTTTTTCGGGGAAGGTTTAGTTGGATTCGAGGGTCCCTCGTAAGCTACACCACTTCGGGTAGTGATTGCTTTCATCTCGCCCTTTGGGTTAGGAATCGTATTACACAAAAGTACCCGAAAGGTGAGGCTTGGGCTGAAAGAAACCTACTTACGCATGTTTTGAAGATTATTTTGCAACGTGTTTTGAAAAGCATTATTTTGACTCATCAAAGCGGTTTGTTGATTCTTGATGGTATTTTGAATCTCGTTCTTTAACTCTCCTTTCATCGAAGTGATTTGGTATTGCAAATTCCTAATCGTTTGATCATTAGACTTCTTGTAATTCAAAAAATCATTTGAAAAATCGTTCACTTGATTATTAGGCACTTGAAACGGTTGATTTTGAAACCCTTGGTTTTGAAAATTCGAAGCATGATTAACTTGACCTTGAAAACCTTGATTTTGAAAATTGTTCCCTCGATTGAAATTATTCCCTTGACCTTGATTATTATAATTCCTATTTTGACCTTGATTTTGCACCGGAGCAAATCCTGGTGGTGCCATTTGATTACTAACTCGATTTGGTGGGGCTTGTTGATTATAAGTTCCCGTGGTTGCACAAACATTTTGGTTATTATCGGTAGCCGGACAATTATACCATGCATGAGCTCCACCACAAGTAACACAATTTTCCTCAACCGCCTTAACCGGTGCGGGAGGGACAACAACCTTTTTAGAAACAATCTCGACTAAGGTCGAAAGTTGATCCGCAAGTTTATCAATTCGTTCATCCGTTTTGCTAACATTTCCCTAGAATGAGACCCTCAGAAGCATTTGTTTTTGTGTTCACTCGAATAACGCACTTTTGACTTGTTTTCAATTAATTCAAAGCATACCCCTAGTATCTTACATAACAAATTAACAACTCGCCGCGCCATTTAGGAGTCTTGTTATTCTCGTAAACATTATAAAAGGTATCAACCTGAGTTAACTCTGAAAATCCGTGGTGAGGGCAAGATCTAAGCATACCCTTAAAACGTTCCCACACTTCACTAAAAGATTCATCGAATTCTTGTGAAAAACGAGAAATTTTGTTCTTAAGGTGAGTAGTTTTTGAAGGGGGAAAAAATTGGTTAACGAACTTGGTAACGAGATCGTCCCAAGTTAGAATTGAATTCGGAGGTTCTTGTTAGGATATCATTTCATCACCAAACACAAAAAATAAGGAAAATATTTTAGAGAGAGAAAGAACTTAGAGAGAAGTAAAAACAAAGAAAAATGGTTACTAGCACATTGAAAGAAAAATGAGAAGCAACACCCTCTCCACACTTGGAGAGGGCTTTAAATAGATACAAGAGTGGACTATTCTTGTGGGCTTTGTGTTGGGCCGGTTCATAATACAAATGGGCTTGAGCCCGACAACTAGGCCCAACTAGCTTAACTAAATTCTCGTAAACTACGTTTTACTTATACAAGGCTCGAGAATATTTAATGACCATCACTTTAATAAATACACGGCTAACAATCTCCCCCTAAGGGGTGGTCATTCAATTGTGGATCCTTCTTGTGACGTCTTGAGACTTGGAGCCTTGTATTCTTAGGAATTCCTTTTGAAGTTCCATTTGCATGCTTGTGATCTTGGATCTTGATCTTTAACTTGATATTCTTTGACAAAATACTGATATCGTGGTCTTTGGCCTTGATTTGTCTTGACTACTGAGATCTCTAAATCTTTATCCTTGAATCTTTATGCCTATGGGTGCAGCCTTGCGATCCTTGTGTCTCTACCCTCCTCATGCTCAAGATCTTGAAAGCGCAGCTAACAATCTCCCTCAACATTTTCTTTTAACAAGATTACTTTGTACCATCAAATGTTTCTATGAGGAAGTGCTTGTTCATCAGAGAGTGCGGAAGACGTTTGATAGTGTGGAGCTTTCATCATGTATTAAGGACTTTGTGGAATTGAAGCATGAGGTCTTGAATCTTGACTCGTCATGGACTAGAAGCTGCTACCGTCAGGAAAACCTGCAAGTATAGGTTAGAGATAAACATATATGGACGAAAGTGTCTTTGTCACTTCGTCGAATACGGTTGCAATAACCATGGTTCCCCGTTAATCAGTATAAATACTGCCTGTGATCAGGTAGAATTTAAAAGAATCTCCTTGACATGGTTTCGCAGCTGCACTAGACGTTCTCGTTACCGGAGCATCTCAAAGCAGACAACACGGCAAGAGTGAATCGGATAGTTACTTACTTCTGATTTGATCATCAATTCAAAATTACATGAACAAGTTGATTCATGTAAATCTCACCACGTTTCTTTCCATTGACACAATTTTGAATTCATATAGAATCTCGCAAGTCCACCTACCAAGAGCTTGTTATTGATGAAGGCTCAAGAGAGGATATCCCATCTTACTTGAATACAAAGAGTATCACTTCTGATGATCAGGGCCATTATCCCAGATAAATGCGTAGACTTTAATGATACCAAAATGTAGTAAATATGTACTACATTTTGTAATATTGGAATTTGTGTCCTAGAGATATTTTTGATGGCTAGTCGAGGCTCTAGACACTATAAAGTTTCACATTTGTTATTTGGAAATCGAGGCTGGAGCGGACTGCCAACCTTTTCATATCAACGACCCTTAGAATAGAGAAGCCGATAGAAACGTGTTGATCTCCGTGAGAAATGAAACAGAAATCTTTTGAGAGATTCTGAGTGGCTAGGGAGGGTTGTGCATTGCATCACTGGGTCCATGATGTTAGTCTTCAATATCAGAATCATCTTTGTGATTACCGATAGATTATGTATTGACCCGGTTTCTGCCTAAGGTTGTATGGAGGGCTTCTTTCTTTTCACCCTTTATCCTTACAATTCTTTTTCATTCTTCAACCCCTTCAGTGCTTACCGAGACTTCATGACTAGTACCTTGTTGGGTTTGTTCCAGCACTAGCTCCATCTCAGTCGGCACTATTCCCTTATTCTCACTTTACTCCTTTTTTTTTCAATCATACCTAGGACTTCTACTCTATCTAATGGAGTGTTCCTGGGTAGATCCCTCCGGTTCTGGCTGGATCATGGAACGAATATACCTAACCTTAACCGCCTGGTTTATAGGATCTCCGCTGAGAAAAACCATAATGGGTATCCTTGATCTTTGAGATATTGCATGTTAGATCCATAAAACCATTTGATGAAAAATCAATCAACGTGTCTGAGAAATCATTTGAGACACATTGAGTGTTTCCAGAGTTACCAAAAAGCTCCCCCTACACATATGCACCATATTATGAAAGAGTTTTGCACATGCGAGGTTTAGGAACGCACTTATAGATTGAAGATCGTATCCGTTATTAATCCGTATTGATCACATTTTAATCACTATTCTCCCCCTCAAAAATTGCATATGTTTTTACAATTTTTGACAATTAGTGAATTAAAAACAAGTTAATGTCCGGAATTCACATGAGCCTAACTAAGTCTGAGGAGAACAGGAGTGCATGCAGAATGAATCATACTTTTATACTCCCCCTCAATTATAGAATAGATTGAAAACTTGGAGTGGGAGTTTGTTGAGCACACAATTTTTGAAAGAATTTGAAATTTTCTTTTTGAGAATATCTTGAAAAATTGTGCTCAACAGGAAAATATGTGAGATATATCTTATTTACCATCATTTTCCTTAGAACTTCTCTTGAGCATTCAAAACTTTGAATGTTTATATGACTTTGCTCAAGACCGAGAAGATATGAGCTTCCCGTTGTTTAGGATAAATGTACATAAATGAACATTTTCCTTTCTTTGGAGACCGAGTCCTAAGCTGACATTTACTTAGAAGTCGTAGAGAAAAAAATGAAAGGACATGTTTTGAAAGCATTTGAAACTCTCGCTCGAACTTCATTTTAATTCACCCGTGTTAATCATAATCACATTTCTAGGTGCGCAAATGTTATCGATTGTCACACCCGAGAGACGATGTACGGAGAAGATTTCTTTTTTTGTATTTTTGAAATATTTCGATTTTGTATTTTTTTTTGTTGAAGATTTTCTATTTTTGTGTTTTCTTTTTCTTGGTTTTATATTTTTGTATTTTGTTTTTTTGATAAAATAATACAAAGAATTACCGAGATTTTTGCAAGACGTTCAAGTTTCTTTTATAGATAAACCGCGCATACCAAGGCGACCGCACCAAAATAGTTGAAATCGGTCTACTGGAATGCATATGGTGAAGAGTCCGGCCAGTTGGTAAACCGTCTTGACAAAATACAGTTCAATCGTACCCATTTCCACGTGTTCCTTTATGAAATGGTAGCGGACAGCGATGTGTTTTGTTCTTGAGTGTTGGACCGGGTTGCAGGATATGGCTATGGCTGATTTCGAATCACAGTAGATTGGAATCTTGTTGAAGTAAAAGCCATAGTCCGTTAACTGTGTCCGCATCCAAAGGACTTGGGCACAGCAAACGGATAGAGACACATATTCTGCTTCCGCGGTAGACAGCGCAGTACAGTCTTGTTTCTTTGAGGACCAGCTAACCAACTTTTCGCCTAAGAATTGAGCTCCACCGGAAGTACTCTTGAAGGTGTCTTTACATACCGCATAATCAGCATCTAAAAATCCGGTTAGTTCAAAACCAGAATCCTTCGTATACCAAAGACCCGTATTAACGGTTCCCTAGAGATACCGAAAGATCCTTTTAACCTCCTTGAGGTGCTTTCTCGTTGGCTTAGCCTGGTACCAAGCACATAAATAAGTAGCTGTACAATGTTCGGTCTACTAGACGTAAGATACATGGGTACCAATCATGCTACATATTTTGTTTGCATCGACTGGAGACCCATTTTGATTCAAGTCAAGCTTTGTCTTTTATCACCATTAGATACCAACGGGAATCACAAGTTTCCATTCCATATTTTTTAAGGATTTCTATCACGTAGTTGGACTGGTTTATAAAGATGCCACGGGAGGATTGGTTAACTTGTAAACCAAGGAAAAACGTCATTTCCCCTATCATCGACATTTCGAAGCGGCTTTTCATGAGGTCAAAAAATAGTTGGGTATACCTAGGGTGTGTAGAACCAAAGATAATATCATCAACATAGACCTGTACCACTAAGATGTCATCGTCGAAGCGTCTTATAAACAACGTTGGATCAATTGTGCCTTTGAAGAAGTGATTCTATAGGAGAAACGTTGACAATTCATCGTACCATGCCCTTGGTGCTTGCTTTAACCCATATAGTGCCTTCTTTAACTTGTAGACATGGCTTGGATGATCAGCATCATGAACCTTCAGTGACACCACGTACACGTCTTCTTTGAGCGTACCATGCAAGAAACAGTTTTTTCACATCCATTTGAATACACAATGAACTGATTTGTGTGGCATCATAGTGCCCAAAAATACCTGATAGCTTCCATTTCTAGCCACCGAGCGAAGGATCTTCAAATCTATTCCTTCCTCTTGGCGGTACCCTCTCACCAAACCAGACAAGGAGACTTGTTTCGGATGACCGTGTTCTCTTCATCATGCTTGTTTTTGAATAACCATTTCAACGTAAGAGGTTTTATGTTATCCGGAAGAGGAACTAACACCCATACATCAAGCCTTTTGAACTGAAGAAGCTCTTCTTGCATTGATTCAATCCATGCAGGGTCGGTCATAGCCTCTTTGACATTCTTTGGTTCCACAGTGCTTACCGTTAATGCGTACATGCACATGTCACCATCGGATCGCAATTGATTCCTTGTCAAAACTGGTCGAGAGGGTTCTCCGATCACTTGTTCCAGAGGGTGATCCTTAGTCCATTGAAATTCATGAGGGTATGGTTGGTAAAACGTATGCATGTTCGATGGATCCACATATTGTGAGGATGAAGATTCAGCATCACTTGTGGATGGAGTAGCAAAGGGATTTACAAACGTATTTTCATCGAACATAGCATTTGGAACATTATCAGCAGTTGTTGCGGGTTGATGCTGAGCATGTTGTTGTGTTTCGAGCTCGTCAACATCCTGTGAAGAATTTGAAAAATTTGTAGCTTGAGAGGATGAATTTGTTGGTGTCGGTGCTGTGTCTGCTGTTGTTGTAGTTGCCGTTGGAGTCTGAAGAACTTGAGGTGCTTGAGCAGCCGGAGCAGTTCTTGGAGCAGATGACGATTGACCACCAATATAATCATCATACATAGCTTCGAACAGTAAATCCAATTCACCTTCAGTTGGTTTTTGAGTTGTTATTGTTGACGGAGCATAAGTAAGATCGAGTCCTGAACTGATTTGTCCAGAAGTCATACGTTGAAGCCCGGGTTTTGAACTGCTTTGTTCAAAAGCCATTGCTGAAAGCTCATCAAATGTCACATTCATTGTCTCCATGATTTTCTTTGTCCTTCGGTTGTAAACCCTGTAAGCACAGGAATCAGCAGAATAACCAATGAAAAAGCCAATATCACCTTTTGCACCAAGTTTCCCAAAATCTTCACGATCATTCTTGGGATAACAGAGAGCCCCGAATACATGTAGAAAGGAGATATCCGGTTTTCTGCCGTTAATGAGCTCGTATGGTGTTTTGTTAAATCGACGGTGAATGATGGAGCGGTTTTGAGTGAAGCACGCAGTAGCAATCGCTTCAGCCCATAAGAATAACGGTGCACGAGAGAAAATCAACATTGTTCTAGCAGCCTCAACTAACGTCCGATTTCTTCGTTCCACTACTCCATTTTGTTGAGGTGTTCTGACAGAAGACGCTTGGTGAGAGATGCCAACACTATCAAAGTATTCTTTAAGGATTTGATTTTTGAATTCTGTGCCGTTATCGGTTCTTATGATGATGACAGGTGACTGAAGAAGGACAGTAATTCGCTTCAGGAAGGTTTTAATCACTTCTGGTGCTTCATCTTTTGATCTGAGAAAATGTACCCAAGTGTAACGAGAGTAATCGTCCACAATCACCAAAACATATCGCTTTCCATTTATGCTAGCAATTCTCATTGGACCACACAAATCCATATGAAGAAGGTGTAACCTCTGCTTAGAATTTGGAACTGGTTTGGGTGGGTGAGACGCCCTTTTGCTTTTTCCTTGCTCACAGGAGGGACAAAGATGTTCTTTATGATATTTGAATTTTGGAAGACCGGTGACAAGATCGTTTTTGGCAAGGTCATTTATGGTGTCAAAGTCTCAACGAAATAAACCTTAATGACAAAAATATTTCCCCATTGAAGATCACCGAAACCCAAAATTGCAGCAACATGATCATTTCCAAAGCGAACGGTTCCCAAAAACTTCCAGACGAAATTGATGAGAAGCTTTAGGTTCCCGGTCATATGCTTGGAGCAACCCGAGTCGACGCACCATAAACAAATTTGGATAACCTGCCAAGAAAAGAAGTGGAATTTGGAAACCGTTTGATTTTAGGTTCCGAAGGGTTAGAAGTACAAGCATTATCACCATTAGAGCAGTCAGATTGACTCTCAGATTCACTGGATGCGATTATTTTTCCTTTAATGTCAAAAAGTCTTCCAGTTGGTGACCACCTAAGGCAAAATCTAGGTTTACTAGGCTTAGGTGAAGCAAGTCTTTCATTGGACCCTACTTTCTTAGGCTTTTGTTTCTTTTGATTTTTAGTATTTGAAACATTTGCCTTTTGTTTCTTGCCACGAGAATTCATGTCATTCACATAATTAAGCATACATACATCATGATTAG
>BQNB010047258.1:11572-36091 GCA_026074375.1 Tanacetum coccineum | reverse complement strand
ATCAGCGTTAACTTTGTACTAGCAATAGTAACTTTTGTACTAGCAGTAGTAACTTTACACTAGCAGTAGTAACTACTTAGTAGTTTTTCTTCTAAGTCTCTGAGCAGTCTTAACTTCTACTAGCAGTAGTAACTTCCTCTAGCATTAGTAACTTTCTCTAGCAGTCTTAAACACTCAGAATAATTTTCATTGAAATTCTCTGGCAGTACTAACTTTGACTGAGCAGCATTAACATCAATAAGAACAGTAGTAATTCCAAACATCATCAAGAAGCTTTTTAATCCCAACAATTATCCCCTAAACTTGATATTTATCTCCAAAATCATCAAGTTTCTTCATTGAAAGCTTCATTAATCACCCGAAGGATGCTTCCAAACACTTTATTGATTCTTAAGCTGTTTTGTGAGAAGTTTAAGAAGCTAATATGCCATTTCACTGAAATGATCACATTGAAGCTTCTTGTTTAACATATCAGTAATTGTAGTAGGTGTAAGGGGATATCTCTTTTCTACCAGCATATGAATGTGCATATGTTGCATCCTTAAGGAATGAACTCCACATGAGTCATATATTTTCCAATCTAACACTTTGTAATCCTGTTGATTCCTCCAGACTCTGTCTTCAACATGTGGTTCAAACATTGTCTTTAAATCTCCCTACAGAATCAAATCTAAGTCCTCTACTGGTCTTGTTGATCCATATTTAGCTTTTACCAATTTCCACAGAGTTTCAAAATCTTCCTTGTCAAAGCTTTTGAGCATATGACTAAAGACTAAGTACATCTTTGAACTTCCATCAGCTCTGATGATCTGGTAATAGTTTTTCTTTTCTTCTTTATGATTTTTCCAGTCAACAACGGTTGGAGGCTTAGTAGCTAAAGGAATATCATCAATTGCTACTTCCTCTTCATCGAGAATAATTTTTGTGAGCTCTTTAATCTTAGTTGTTTCTTGATCATCATCCACTTTAGCTGTTTCTTGAACATCATCCACCTTTTTCTTTTTAGTGACCTCTTGTTCTAGCTCATCTCCTGCTCTCTTTGAACTACCTTCCACCAAGTCTGTTCTATAATCCACAAACATGTTCACCCTTTTAAAAGCTTTGTCAAACAATTCTTTGATAGAATCAAAGTCTTTAGATTTTAAGTCTTTGTGCTTCCAACCTTCTATGTTCTTAAGGTAGGTAATCATGGTCTTCTTCTGTTAAGTTGTGGTTGGCGGTTTGTTCCTCTTCTCTTATGCTCTTTTATCTGCAAAGTGCTTTCTTCTTTGCACTATGAGTTCTTTAAACAATGCGGCTTTTTGTTCAGTTGTGAACGACTCTTGTTCTTCAGCTTGCAGTCTTTGAGACAACTGGTAATCAACATCAACCTTAGCCTGAATATCATCCCATTCTTCAGTCAAGGCTACATTGGCTTCATCTTTCTCCCTTGCAAGTCTCTCCTCTTTATCAAACTCAGCTTGTAATCTGATAGCTTCTTGTTCATCAAGACTGATTTGATCTTTCTTCTTCAAAGGCTTCTCAGGTTCTATCATTTTCTCTTTGCCTTTGTCCTGAACTTTTGCTTGTGATGGTTGTGAGGAAATTGTTGTTGTAGATGTACCCAGCTTAGTAATGACAATTTCTTTCCTTGGAGTTGTGATTGTAGCAGTTGTTGTAGTTGTAGCAGCACTAACCTTTGTACTGACAGCACTAACTGGTATACTTGGCTCTTCTACAACATTGGATTTTACCTTGGGTTTTACACTTTTCAAAGCAGTAAGTTCTTGAGCCAAAGTAACTTCATCAACAGTCAAATTCACATCTTTAGTAGCAACTTCTTGTTCTGCTAACACCTCATCACCAGTCAAAGTATTCACATCAAACATATCAGCATCATCTTGATCATTAACCAGGCTAATATCTTTATCATCATCAATAGCATTTATCCTCCCCTGTTTAGATGCATCCTTACTCAAACTTTCTTCATCTCTAGAGGATTCTACCCTAGCTGTAAGACCAACTTTGTATAACCTTTTAAGCCAATGAGTTCTTGACCTCTTTTTTGTTCAAGCTTCTTGACCCTCCTCTTTAAACTAATAATCTCTTTAACTTGTGTGGTCTTTGTCTTTTCCAAATCAAGAACTCTTGTTTCTAAATTGGTACATAATTCCATTAATTCATTACGTTTCAGACTATCCTCACCACTTCGAAGTGTGTTACCTCTTACGAGCAGTGGATCATTGGAATGTTTAGATACATTCTCAAACCTAGTTTGAGCAATAGTATCCCCCATGGTTTCTTGGCGCCTGGGACCACCACCTGAAGTAGTTCCTAGGGAATTAGATTCATTAGGTGTTTCCTTGGATCAGGTCTTAGCTATGTTACCACTGTCCTGCTCTACTTCTAAGCTAGAAGCAGTAGTGGCAGCCCTCACCAAACTGTCATCCAACTCCTTATAGATAACCTCATCTGCTACATGTTCAGTAAGACCACTAGATTGAGGTATCTAAGTGTCCTTTCTCTTTGGCTTCCTAGGTTTTTGTTTCTTTTGAGGTTGAGATGTTGATGGTTGAATAAAAGTGGGTGTATGATGGGGATAAGTGGAATTTGCTGAACCTTCACCTATTTTTGCTTGATCTTGTACCACCATTGTTTGGAATAATGGTGTTTCCCTTCTAGAAAAACCTTTCCTTACCCTTCTTACATTCCCAAATATCTTCTTAGTGTGAGAGGGTGCAATATATATTCTGGTGTGAGTAGGCATCCCTTCAAGTTGTTTATCTAGTAAATCTATCTGTGGATTGCCCTACACATTAGATAAGAAAATTAGTTTCTTTTGAGGACCCAAGCCATCACTGACTTGGATCTGCCGTGTGCATCAATATAATCAAACTTCTTTAGGGTGATTGATGCACTGTTGTGTTTAGAAACATGGTCTAAAACTTTAGTCTTTGGTTTTCAAACCCAACAAGTTGAGGCCTTAATAGCATTAACATTATTTCCCTAAACAGTATTAACTACTGCTTTTGGCCTAGCAGTATTAACATTTTTACCCCTAACAATATTAACTCTTTGATTAATATTACTGTTTTTAAATGTTGTGTTATTATTAATAGGCCTATTAACAGTTGAATGTGCTGTTTTAGAAAGATATAACATTGGTCTAGCAGCATTTACTATTGTTTTTGAACGAGCAGTATTAACTTGTCTTGCAGTATTAACTGATACTAAGCCAGACTTCATTAGTACTGCTCTTGGAACCATATTCTTTTTAGCACAGGGGTGAGTCTTTTTATCAAAATTTTGATGATTCACCCTTTGAGCATTGTTCCAAACAGGTTTTACCCTCCTTTGATTTTGAAACTATTTTTGATGGTAATTGCAATCAACTTGCAAATGATCAAAGCTTCCACACACATAACAGGCCTTATTAAACATCTCAAAATTGCTTCCAAGTCTTTAAGACATCACATTGTTCCAATTTCTTTCATTTCCTCTAGGAATGTAAGTGTTTTGCCTATATTTCTCAGCTTGTTTAATAATTTTCCTAGTAGTTTTCTCTTGTTGCTTAGGTTTGACAAACTCTATCTTAGCAATACTAGGCTTAACTGTTTTCTTCTCAGATTTAAGCTGAGACACATTTTCTTCCTCACTATCTGACACCTATTCTTCAATAATTGGGGCATCATCATTCTTTCTAACTATCTCAGACACTTCTTAATCAGACTTTCTATTTTCAACTACATCTAAACTAGTAAAAGACAAAACAAGTGTTGGAGGCATAAAATTTCCTATGTAGGGAGGTGGAACTGCATTATATTTTTCATAGCCTAAAAACTTTCTGCAATCAACTAATCAGACACTCAATGAGCTTGTCCTAAACTTTAGATCAATTTCAAATTTATCTACCATTAAATTGAAATGCTATCCTTTTCTTTTTGAAGTTTTTCCAAAGCTTTCTTCCTAACCACACTAATAGTTTAATTTATCCTACTTGATTATCTATTTAATTTTGAAGCCATTTATTGTGTTTACTACATAAACATAACTCATTCTTTTTTTATAAAAATTCAGTTTTTCTTCCACTGATTTTTAAACCTGTTTTATAACCTAAACCATTAAACTAGATTTCTCTAATATCTCTTAAAGTTGATCATTTTGAGATTTTAGAGTAATTTAATAGTTCCATACAGATTTTTGAACAATTTAAATCATTGGATACCTCTGAGTCAGAATTTGAAGATGAGTAAGCCATGAGTGCATAATTTGGTCCTTCATCTGCCTGATTACTCCAGTCATATCCACCAAGACCATTACATAACACCAAAGCTGTGGAAGTAGATGTTTCCACAGGCACAATCCTTCTTGAGCTTTCCTTGTTCTTATTGTCTTGGTTTCTTGGGCCTTGTACTCCCTAGCAAAATGTCCCCTCTTATGGCAGTTGTAACACTCCACTTTGGACTTATAAAAACCAATAGTCTCATTGCCATTAACAGTAAGCTTCCTTCCTGTATTCTTCAAAAACCTTCTAGCCCTCATAGTCAACATGGCCATTTGCCATCTCAAATCCATCTCTTCTATGTCATAAGGATGGACTTGTTGCAAGTCCTTATGTGCAAGTTGAGGACTATTTAGTTGACTAGCAAAGAATGAACAAATAACATCATCACTCAAGTTATCAATATTTGTAAAGTTAGCAGCATTAACTTGAGTGCTAGCAGTAGAAACTCCATGAGCAGTATTAACTGCTTCATTAGTGCTGTTAGTGTTGTTATTTGAAGAGGACACAAAAGCCATGTTCTGTGTGCTTGAACTTGAGCTAGACATCCCTTTGACTTCTGGTTCATACACCTTGAGGTTGTTATAGAGATCATCCATGCTCATTGTTTCTAACTCAGCTTTATTCCTCCACACAACAGCATGTGTGTTCCACTCAGGTGACAAACTTCTTAATAACTTTTGATTAACCTATTTTTGTGAAAGCTTTTCATCTAAAAGCTCCAACTGACTCACAAGCTTTTGAAGCCTATTAAAAGTTTGATCAAGCATCTATGAGCTTAGAGCGGTAAAGTTTTCATATTGCTGCTTTAAGAGATTTCTTTGAGTCTTTTTAGTAGCTGCATTCCTACCAAATCTCTTTTCTATAGCTTCCAGCAATAGCTTAGCATCCTTTATAGAGTTAAACTTTAACTGATGTTCATTGGGAATGCCCATCATTAAAGTACTTCTAGCCTTCACTTTTAATCTTCTCTAAGCCTTATCTTTAGCAGATGTAATATACATCACTTTTTTAACACCTTCCACAACTGCTGTTTTTGGCAAGGTTGCACCATTCTCTATGACTTCCTATAGTGCATAGTCTATCATCTGGATGTATTGTTTAGTTCAACTAAATATGCTTTCATCCTCCTTAAACTCAACTCACCGGTTAAGCATGGAAATTTTGGATGCAGCCACCATGTGTGCAGAATCTTGATCCATATCTTCTAGCAAAGTTTCTCAAAGCAACAAGCTCTGATACCACTTGTTGGTCCCACTTCAACACTTTTATAGATCGAATTCCTTAAGCTTGTTTAAGGTTTAGTTAATTAGAATAAAGTCTAACACAAACATAGTAAACTTTGTGTCAATGTATTAAAAGATATGCAAATCTAATCTTTAAATAAGAAGAATTTTCAATGGAACAATAAAACACAATGAACATATAATTCAACAAAACATAAAAGCTCCAATATTATTAAGCAAATAATATGAATACTCTAGAAGTATTAGGGTTACAAAGACCTTGAAGCTATGAACTATACGACTTTGTATATTTTTTTGTATATGATTGTTATATCAAACTTTATGCCCTAGGACCTCCTTTTATACACCAAGGAGTCCTAAACGGCTTACAATACTTTCCTATGTAAATCCTAATCTCTTATAAATAACTTATACATATCTTTTACCAAAATATCTCATACAAATCACATAAGCAGTACTAACTAACTCAGTAGTACTAACTTCTTCACTAGCAACATTAACTCTTTCAGCAACATTAACTCTGTACTAAGTATAGTAATAACTTTTTGTACTTAAGCAGTCATACTTTACACTATCAGTACTAACTAACTTTAGCACAGTTTTTCTTACTATAGACTCTGAGCAGATCCTACTTCTACTAGAAGTAGTAACTTCCTCTAGCAGTAGTAACTTTCTTTAGCAGTCTTAAACACTTAGAATAATTTTCATTGAAATTCTCCAACAGCACTAACTTTGACTGAGTAGCATTAACATCAATAAGAACAGTAGTAATTCCAAACAACATCAAGAAGCTTTTTAATCCCAACACATTTCTTGCATCTTTTACATATACATCTCACTAGTTCAGTACCATGACTAGTTCATCCAAGACGAACTCACCCAACCATAAGAGAAAAACCGCAAGAATTAGTGTCAAATCTTCTACTTATGTTAACCTTGAATCCTCAAGTGAGGAACACCACAATGAAAGAACACCATCACCACCTCCACAAAAGAAATCTCTTTCACCACCACATGCACCATCAAAATCTACTTCTAGTAGGAGTACCTATCAAACCACTTCATCCTCTCCTAGTGAGTCTCCAACACCAACTCATGTTGCTCCACCACTAAAGCTACGATTTGTCATACCAATGAAGCTTGAACCTCAAGAACTTCTACTACAACAAACACCACCTCATAATACACGTGTTTTAACCATAGATAATTGGCCATCGGGTCCCTCAAATTCGTCACCACCACCTCGTGTCTTACGTCCACCACCCGGATTTGAACATCCACCATCACCTCAACCATTGTTGGTTTACATCAACAACAACACATCTCAACTAGAAAATTGATGACATCAAATAACGTCTATTTTATAGCATCATTTGTCCCATGTTATTAACCCATTTTGTATGATCATTGCAAAGAATTGTTAATTAATCGTTCATATTTAAGAATTGCAGTAATTATGGAGTACTTGGTGAAACTTGACTAAAAGGCACGCATTCTGGAGCTCAAATGAAGATATTATGAAGATTACTATTCTGACTACCAATATGCCGTATCCATCAAGGAAGATACAGCATATCCGTGCCTGCACTCACCAAAGACCACAAAGGAAACAAGTTCAATACGCCGTATCCAGTGAAGACCAATACACCGTATTGGAGATATAGTATGTGAATATTCTGGAAGATATCAAACGTGGTCCCTACTCTAAGAAATTCCAATACGCCGTATCTAATACCTTGGATACGTCGTATCGACACCGACTCCATACCCTATAAATACAAAACTTAAAAATGAGTTTTAAGTGTGCTAAATCATATTCTCGATACCTAAACCACAAAAGTCAATTTTCAGCGGAAAAAAGAGCAGAAAAGGGTCTGACACGCATTCCAATCCATATGGAAGACAACGTGTAAAATTTCTTATACTTTTGTAAAATCGTTCAGTTTTGTGGTATCATTCATTAACTCGGTTAGTTTACCTCGGCTAAGCCATTACTCTTGTATTAATTATGATGTTTGAAGGCTAATACCTTCGGGTATTAGTCATTATTATGAAGATCTGAATGTTTGGTTTTGTTTATATCTTGATTTCTTAATTTATCGTTGCATGCTTGTTTATGTTTATCAAATATACTTGTTTACATGCTTTTATATGTGACTTATTATTTAAAGGGATCTAGTGATACGGACCAAGTAATCTAGGTGCCGGGATAGCTCTCCATATAATAATTTATACATCTGAATCATAGGCATCATAAATATCCCCTTCTAAAACCGTGCTGAAGGACTACGCTTCTCGCTTAACTATTAACAGAAATTGGCCTTTGGTTTATGAACAATGTTCACTATTAGGTGATCTAGATAATTTCAACAAATAATGTTCGTGATTCCTTGGTAGTTAGATAGTGGACTAGTAAGTATAAATGCCATAAGCATAATGGGTAAAGTCTCTATGAGCTAGGGTTTAACAAGATCACCATTGCTTTAATCCCTAAGATAGATTATAATCAGCAAATAAGGATGTTTTATGCGGAGTAACTTTAATTATGGAACAGAATTAATGTGTCTAGTGTCCTTAGATGGAAATCCCCGCCTAAGTCTAAGAATGATATGCCACCTCGAGATAAGTAATCATTGCACTGAATAAACAAACCAACTTCTAATCGGATTAAATGATGGCTAATATAGTTTTCTAATCATAGAGCCTTCAAACCTCTTTATCTTCTGATAATTTGCTTGCGTGGGTTAAAGTGTCTTGAATTAATTGTAGTCACCAACCAAACCCATGCCAGTTTCTCAGGCCGAAACCCCCTTTTACCTGTTCGAATTAGGAGTAGAACTAACATAGGATTAGCATAGGTTTGACTTAGATTAGAACTAACTTAGATTAGTAAACCAAAATATTAATAAATTGAGAGATTTAACCTCGCTTCAAGTGTTCGACACCCTACTTACCACGAATCTACCACCGATCGGGTACACTGCCCGTTAAAGTGTTGTTTTTGGTTAAGTCGGCAAAATATAAATTTAAAACTTGAATCATAAAAATATACACCACACAACGACACATCAAGTTTTTGGCTTCGCTGTCGGGGAGTGAAATTTAATCTTGATTGTTATTTTATATTTTGGTTTTTAACATTAGATCTAACCCTTAGGAGTAAGTAATTAGATTATGATATATTTTTGTATATTCTGTATATTTTGTATATTTGTTAGTTTATTTGTGTGTTTAATTGTTTCCGTACTTAATTATTTTCCTAATACACTGTTCTGGTCGATAACTCGATACGGCATATCCACTTCATTGGATACGGCGTGTAACACCCCCAAAATTGGGTCGCAGCGGAATGTATTTCCGGGAGCGTTACTTCATCATATACCATAGCCAAGTCATGAGAAACGACCTCCTAAGTGTCGTTTGAAAAGTAGTCTTGAAAAGTTTTGGACTCCCCATTTTCCTCAAATAGGCCAAGCATCTATTTCCCTGAGAAAAACATGCTTAAAAAGGTCAACATAAAGTTGGTGAGTTCATAGGTTTTGTACGAGTATGAATGTAAATCCCAAAACTATATATATAGTCTTAACTGTGTTAACAAGTTGCCGCCCAATAAAACAAGACTTGCAACACATAAACCGACATATAATAGTTTCCTTAATAAAATCCCTAAAAAGTTTCAATATATATTGTTTAATGAACATGATATCCCAAAGTTTTTCAAGTAGATAGTATAATGGACACAATATCCCAATAATTTTTAAGTAGATATTATAATGAGCACAATATTCAAACAATGGTTTCAAGATGATATTGTACTGACACAATATTCAAGAATTTCACGTGTATATTGCAAGAGCAACAATATCCCACAATATTTCAAGTAGATATTATAATGAGCATAATATCCCAAATATTCAAGTTAGATATTATAATGAGCATAATAATCCCAATTCTAGTGTTCAAAGTATGGTAAGAGAGAAATGATTACATTAACTCTAAGTTCATGAACTGCGACGTAAACTTATAAGTATGGCCACTTATGCAAGGCACGGTAAAAATTCATAGTATCAGTGTTGGCCCTGTAGACACCATCCAGTTCGTAATCCACATGATATAAACTTTCGTATAGTTCGATCTCGAACTAGTGAATCTAAATCACACCCAACATGGGAGTTGTCAATCCCCATTAGATCTATTTTATAACATTCGCGTCACCCTCACAAGTGTGTACATTCATAAACCTAAGCTAATTCCGTAATTATTCGTAAAAGTCAAGTATGGGTTTACGTCCTAAAAGGTAAACCAAAGTATTGTATCTCATCGCATGACAAGTAAAACAGTGCATAATTTCAATTTGTAATCCAACCAAGTAAATCATTTTGTAAACAAGCCGATGTTTCACCCCCAAAACTTATAAAACAAATCATGTAAAATGTGGGGCTATGAAACCTCACCTTGAGTATCTAAAATCCAAATATCGCAAAATTGCTCACGTAAAAAGATCGAATGCAACCTAAATTTCATAGGTCGTATAAGTACCCAAGTACTTTAATTGATAACATTGAATGTAATCCTATGGATTATATCGTACTAATCGTTCAGGGGCGATCCAATAATTAAAGTGTTCACGACATGACTACGAGGAGTTAGCACACTTTAAACGCGCCGTAAATCCAACAACTCGTCGATACGCCATCCAAGAGGCCTCATTTAGAAACTCCCTAGTAATATAGTATTGTAACCAACATAATTTCTATATACTCAATCACCAGCTAATGTTTTGTAAATTGTGTTTAAGGAAGTTAAACGTTTATAATTCCAGTTATTTAAAGCACAACTGGCGTAACTTTCCCGGTTTAAACCCGTTTCCTCTCCTCTCCGGGCGGTTCTTATGTCCATCTTTTCGTATCAAGACGATTATCAAAATTGGACATTTCGAATTCGACCTAACTGGTGAACAGTAAAAATTACTTGTTCATATCACCTTATTATATTTTTTCGATTTAATGTCGTAAAACCGTAAACTCGTATTTTATTTCGGTATAGCTCCGTTTTTTTACGATATTTCGAGGTCACGATCTCATAATTAAAAGTATATCATATTTTTTGATGTTTTAATAAATATGAGTTGCGGTAATGAATATGCTTTTTATAAAAATATTTTATAAAAGTATTTCTCGTCGTAAAATCGTATTTAACTATCTTTTTTGTTATAAATCATTTTCTCGAGTCCGTTATCATTTTGAATCGTCAGATAAGGCATCTTATTTGTTATAAAATACTACCTACGTATGAAGTTCAGAAACCAAAACACCCTTTTATAGATTTATGCATACTTTAATCACAACCTTTTTAGTAAACTTTAAAACCCTAATTATTCCTAATCATGTTTTATACTTAATACCCAACATGTTAACAATACTTTATAATCCATTATTTTCATGAATATATATCCAATAGACATAAGAATTAAAGTGTGTAAATTCATAAACATAAATTGTTAACATCTCGTTTACATATTTAAAAGTCCTTAGTGGTGATTTAGCCATATATAACATATAACACATAAAATAATGATAATAAAAAGTATAAAGGAATTTAGAAGACCTTAGGGATGATGTATAAGATGAGAAATGAATGCTAAACCCGTGTTTAGACTCAAAACCCAAGCTTGCACTTAAGAAAACCCTTATTTCCAAATAAAAACCCAAATCTTGATTTCTTGCTTAATACTTGCAAATGCTTAGCCAATACTTGGAAATACCTTAGAATGTCTTAGGATAGATGTGTATAGAAGTGTATGGGTTGTAGAAAAATTGATATGGGTTTGTGTGGAGGGGGTGTTTGTGTCGTAGCTTCCAAGAGAGAAAAGGAAGAGATTTTGTGAATTTTTTTTACCAAGTTTAAGCATGTATGATTTCTCTCATCACTTAGATACATGTATATATATACAAGACTTAGTCAAGGGAACAAGGTAGGGTATTAGGGATGGTGTAGGTCATGGTCTAAGTCAAAGAGACAAGGTATGGGTAGTATTAATGAGGTATGGGCTAGGTATAATGAAAGAGATGTACATTTGACCAAATGGAAGATTTTCTTTATATCATTGAATCTCTTGCCATAATTTCGGCATAAGAGTGATATAAGTGAGATATTTTTGTAACTTTTATGTATTGGGTATAAAAGTGGGTATTTGTTGAAGCGTAGAAAAGTTTTGGTGGTTCCGGGATTGCCTAAACGCAATTTATCGCGAAACGTATACACTTTACGTATCCGATAAAAATTAAATGAACAAAGTTAATAATTATTCTCAAAATAATTATATAACCCTTGCTTGATGTAAACATTTAATTGCTTGAGGCCCGTTTACATTGAACGCTAATTTTTAACTTACGCGATTTTACTTAATTCATGAAATTAAAAGCAAATGCGTACAATACAAAAGGTACATTGTGGATTTATCGACGTCGTCAATGACTTGAAAACACAGGATGTTATAGACTTCCCCCGTTAGACGAGCCTTGTCCTCAAGGCTCATGATGCAGCACTTGACGACGGTGCGGTCTTGGTGAAGAGGTGTGGATATTTCTTCTTGAATTGGTCTTCACGTTCCCATGTGAACTCAGGACCTCTCATTGGAGTTCCATCTCGAACCTTGACTAGGGGATCCACTTAGCTCATGTTTAACTTCACGTCTATGATTTCTATCGGTATAGTAATATGTTTTACCTCGACAAGATTAAGCTTGCATCAAAATAAAGTTCATCTAACGAACCTAATGGTTCGTTGGCATAGCACTTCCTCCAAGTTGGATACTGAAACGTATTGTGAACCTTGCTCAGCTCTTGAGGAAACTCAAGCTTTGTAAGCAACGGAAACAACCATTTCCATCGACCCTTGGTTGGTCTAACAGACCTTGGTATTTATCTTCCCCTGTTTGCCAAAAAGTACGTCGTCCTTTCTAAAGTGGGATACCTAAGCATAACTCGGCTGGACAACTTGAAATACTACTAGCTGACGTCTCACCTATCGGCGTTACTCCTTTAGCATAAGTTTAATAGTGAGGTCCTAGCACGAGTGATGTGTGTCTCGTTTCTTGGCTTAGGATTATGATTCGACGTCAGTGTAAGATGTGTAAAAGTTTACTTGAGTTTACAGATATATAGTTTGCGGTTCCTTGTTAGATATTTTTTATGAATAAACTACACATAACTTGATATAAATAAAAATTGTTTTCTCGGCAGCAGTTTTAAGTGACTACTCTCGTGCCGGCATGGTCCTTCCTGAATTTATACATATTGATCAGGCTATGTATATTTAGAGGCTAACGATGGCGATGCTCATTTCGGCCAAAAATAGTGTTAAATTTGACTTTCAAAGGAAGAAGTTATAGTAAGGTTGACGACATTTTCACCAACACATGATTTGATAGGTAATTTGAAATTGTTCTAACAACGGAAATTTAAGAGAAATAACAAACGAGGACTCCTAAGGAGGTAAAGTCTGAAATAGTTCCAACTTAAGGATGTACTTAGGCCAAATGAGACTACTTTTCCTTTTAAGCTTCCGATCTCAATCTTCAATTGTTAGGGTCTTGATTCGGTTTTTCTCCCTCTTCCTAAGGCAGAGCACCATTCCAAGTGTCCATCCCTTCAACTTGGTTTCCATGGTTTTCGGTTCTTAATTATTTCGGGCAATCCTCTTGTAGTGCCCTTGATTCCTACATCATAACATGGTGAGGGGTTCTTTGATTGTTAGTAGCAGCAGAACTCCAATATGCTCCGGGTCAATTGACCGGCGGGGGCCCGAGCGGTCAGTGTGCGCATTTTACAGTGCATGGGCCATTGTGGTGAAACTTGCACTTGTTGCACAGCGGTAGAGTTCCAGCATACTCTTTTCTTTCATCAGTCAACACCATAGCTTGGACCACATTCTGCCTCTTGAAAGTTGATGTTGAAGCTGGGTGGATGTTGCAAGTTTCCTCTTGTTCTCACCTTGACGTTCAGCAAAATGCTGATTTTCTTATCCATCAACTCTGTTTGCCTGTCAGTAGCTGCCTGCATGTTTTTTGTGTTTTTTGACGCCACAACACTTCCGTGAATCATGTTGGGCAAACCACCGACATACCTTTCAACCTTGTCAGACTCCTCAGGAAACATTCTAACACACAACAGTGCTAGTTCCTGGAAACGTTGGTTGTACCCTGTCACATCGGTACCTTTTACTTTCAAATTCCACAACTCAGCCTCGAGCTTCTTTATCTCGTTCCTCGGACAGTAATTTGTCAGTCCATTTTCTTTCTCAATCCTACCCAAGTCATGCATATCAACATCAATGACCAAACAATTCTAACGTGGAATTCCACCACGTCAGAGACACCTCCCTTCCAAAAGAGTAACAAGTTTAGAAGCGTTGATCGATTTTCCACAAGCCATTCTTATGCGGAATACATCTCCATCCTTTCAAAACCATTGGTTAGTTCGAACCACTCCCTCAGTGCCTTTGAAATACAGTTGGCACTCATGAAGCACTTGTAATTGCATTCGCGAGTAACCGCGTTCGGTGAGTAAGGAGAATGATGAGGGAGCGGGGCGGGGGGGGAGTGGGGGTGGGAGGAGGAAGGGACACGGTATAGGCGAGAAAAAATCGATAAGGGGTGAGCTCTTGCTGAGGGTCAACCACCCAAACCAAGCTTTCCTTCTGGCACCTGTTCCCATCCCGAAAGTATGGGCTGTCATCGCCATTCCTGGTTGCATCACGTCTGATCATGCAAGCAGTAACACATGGTCAATCATTCCTGAAGTTGGGCATTGGTACAGTTGGTGGTGGGTAGATTATCTGTAACTGGTGTTGACTGTGGCTCTTTTTGGTTGCCAATTGTCCTTTCAAATTCCCAAAAATGTAATTTTAGTTTCATTCACACAAAGTCATGCTCCGAAAAATGACTGTTTGTGAAGTGATGTATGGTATAATAGGATTGTGCGCTCATGGCTTAAATAGGTTGATGGTAAGATATCATCTTGATAACTTAATGGTTGAGGTATCATTTAGAGAATTATGACTTATAGTACTACCTTGCCTAAAGGAATGCTCCAGTATTTTAAAAAAAAATAATAAATCACCCACTTTATAGACATATCTGTAAAAGTACACAAGTAGGGTACGTATATATTATATTTATACATATATATATAATACTATAAGTTTCGTTCGCAAGTAAACAATAGTGTGGGTCTGCACATATCAGACAAATATTTCCTATAATGGTCTAACCACTATAATTACGCGTATTGTTTCACATAAAGCCTCACGAGTCCTAAACCTCCTCGAGAATTTATCAAGAACCTCGATTTTTGGTAAAAACTTTGTCATAGGCTCCATCCGCAACTCATCAAACAAGAACTGTCTCGAGATGCAGTCCATGGGTCATGGCTCAATCGCGCAACTCATCAAACAAGAACTTCTAGCTTGAGATTCAGTCATGAATTGTAACACTCTCGACCTAGTTTAATAAAGTTAACTCGACTAAGGACAATACTCACACTTTTTTTGTTCATCTAACTTCACCTTGTTATCATTTGTAATGAAATATCATGTATGTCCTAGGCTATGGTGCAACCCAACCATACCATTGACAAGGCTCTAGAGTTTGTCATCTATCCCATAGAAAGTCTGTGTACTTTAAAAATGTTTGATGTATGCAATGTTTGTGCTAAATGCAATAGTCAAGGGTAAAATATCAACCAAGTTCTCTATACCTTGGCTCTGATTACCAATCTGTATACCCTCCCAAAAATTGGGGTCGCAGCGAATTATTTCTGGAGCTTACTTCATAATACCATGGCACAAGTCATGAGAGAACACCTCTAAGTGTCGTTTGAAAAAGTAATTCTTGATAAAGTTTGGACTCCATTTTCCTCAAATTAGGCCAAGCTCTATTTCACCTGGAGAAAAACATGCCTTTCAAAGGGTCAACATAAAAAAAGTTGGTGAGTTCATAGATTTCTGATAAAATTGTAAACCCAAAACTATATATATAGGTCTACTGTGTTACAAGTTTCGCCCATACAAGACTTGCAACACATAAACCGACATATATAGGTTTCCTTATATAAAATCCTAAAAAGTTTCAAGTATATATTGTAATGAACATGATATCCCAAAATGTTTCAAGTAGATATTATAATGAGCACAATATCCCAATAATGTTTTAAGTAGATATTATAATGAGCACAATATTCAAAAATGTTTCAAGTGTATATTGTAATGAGCACAATATTCAAGAATGTTTCAAGTGTATATTGTAATGAGCACAATATCCCAAAATATTTCAAGTAGATATTATAATGAGCATAATATCCCAAAATATTTCAAGTAGATATTATAATGAGCATAATATCCCAATTAGTTTCAAGTATGTAAGAGAAATGATTACGATTACTCTAAGTTCATGGAACTGCGACGTAAACTTAATAATAAGGCACTTATTTCAAGGCACGGTAAAAATTCATTAGTATTCAGTGTTGGCCCTGTAGACACCAATCCAGTCGTAATCCGACATGATATAACGTTCGTTAGTTTTCATCTCGAACTATGAAGCTAATAACCCGAACGGGGTTGTCCAATCCCCAATAGATCTATTTTATAACATTCGCGCTCACCCTCCAAGTGATTTACAGTTCATGGAAAAAAAAAACCCTAAGCAAATATCCGTAATTATTCTTCTTAAAAGTCCAAGTATGTGCTTACGTCCAAAAAGTAAACCAAGTATTGATCTCATCACATGACAAGGAAAGAATGGCATAATGCAATTATGTAATCAACCATGTAAAGGCATTTGTAAACAAGCATGTTCTCACCCCAAAACTTATAAAACAAATCATGTAAAGTGGGCTAGGACTCGACCTTGAGTTCTGATAATCCAAATATTCGCAAAATTGCGTCACGTAAAAGATCCAATGCCAACCTAAATTAGCATAGGTCGTATAAGTACCAAGTAAATTTAATGATAACATTGGAATGTAAATCCTATAAGAATCGGACTAGCGTATCTTAGTGCTATCATAATCAAGAGTCATGACATGACGTACGAGAGTTAGGACACTTTAAATCGTAAATCCAACAACTCGTCGATACGCCATCCGAAGAGGCCTCATTATGAAACTCCCTAGTAATATAGTACTTTGATAACCACATAATATTCTATATAGCTCAATCACACACAAGTGGTTTTGTGGTAACAATTGTGTTTAAGAAGTTAAAAACGTTTTTTAATTAACCGTTTTAGCAAACTGCGTAACTTTCCGTTTTAAACCCGATGCTACCTTCTCGCGTTCTTATGTCCGCTTTTCGATCGCAAGACAGTTTCATAAATTGACATTTTCGAATTTCGGACCTACTGGTGAACAGTAAAAATTACTGTTCATATCAGACCTTATGTATATTTTTATCGATTTAATTGTCGTAAAAAAAAAACAAAAAAAAAAAAAAAAAAAAAAAAAAAAAAAAAAAAAAAAAAAAAAAAAAAAAAAAAAAAAAAAAAAAAAAACAAAAAAAAAAAAAAAAAAAAAAAAAAAAACAATCAAAAAGACGAAATAACCAATCGAGACATCGAAAATACCGTAAACGTCGTATTTTTATTCGTTATAGCTCCCGTTTTTAATATACGATTCTTTTGATATGATCTCGAGTAATTAAAAGTTAGTATCATATTTTTTTTGATGTTTTAAAAATATGAGTTGCTGTAAATGAATAGGGCTTTTTATAAAAAGATTTATAAAATATTTCTCGTCGTAAAATCGAAATTAACGTATCTTTTCGTTAGAAATCGGTTTTCGAGTTTCTTATCATTATGGAAAACGCCATAAGGCTATTATTTTTTAAAAAACTAACCGTCTTGATAATTCGAACAAAAACACCCTTCTGATATATTTATGCATACTTTTAATCACAATTAAACAACCTTTTTAAGTAAAACTTTAAACCCTAATATTATACCTAAACATGTTTATACTTATACAACATTTATCCATACTTATAACCATATTTTCATGATATATATATCACATAGGACATAAGAATAAGTGTGTAATTCATAAACAAAGGTTAACTCTTTTACATACTTATAAGTCCCTTATGGTTGATTTATCATATATAACATATAACACATAAAATAATGAGAATAAAAAGTATAAGGAATTTAGTAGACCTTAGGGATATGAATAAGATAAAATGAATCAAAACCCTGTTTAGACTCAAAACCCAAGCTTGCACTTAAGAAAACCCTTATTTCCAAATAAAAACCCAAATCTTGATTTCTTGCTTAATACTTGCAAATGCTTAGCCAATACTTGGAAATACCTTAGAATGTCTTAGGATAGATGTGTATAGAAGTGTATGGGTTGTAGAAAAATTGATATGGGTTTGTGTGGAGGGGTGTTTGGATCTAGCTTCCAAGAGAGAAAAGAAGTGATTTTAGTGATGTTTTTTTACCAAGTTAAAGCCATGTATGATTTTCCCGTCTCTTCACTAGATACATGTATATATATACAAGACTTAGTCAAGGGAACAAGGTAGGGTATTAGGGATGGTGTAGGTCATGGTCTAAGTCAAAGAGACAAGGTATGGGTAGTATTAATGAGGTATGGGCTAGGTATAATGAAAGAGATGTACATTTGACCAAATGGAAGATTTTCTTTATATCATTGAATCTCTTGCCATAATTTCGGCATAAGAGTGATATAAGTGAGATATTTTTGTAACTTTTATTATTGGGTATAAAAGTGGGTATATTTTGAAGCGTAGAAAAAGTTTTGGTGGTTCCGGGATTTTGCCTACAACGCAACTTTATCCGCAAAAACGAATACACATTCCTATACTCCCCTTACCAGAATACCCCAAAGGAACTTTCATGTACACCTCTTCTTCTAAGTCTCCATGTGAGAAGGCATTGGATAGGTTGTGCCAATCTTTTAAAGCACGCAACAACAAAAAAGAGATCTCACAGTAACCATCTCAGCAACAGGACCAAAGGTCTCTTGATAATCTATGCCATACCTTTGTCTATTCCTTTGTATCGCTAATCTTGCCTTTCATATCCATAGTGCCATCTGCTTTGACCTTGGTCTTAAAAATCCAATGATTGCCAATGGCTTTCTTTCCTGGTGGAAGCTTAGTTAAATCAAAAGTGCCATTTGTATCCAAAGCCCGCAACTCAAAATTTATAGCTTCACACCAACTAGGGTCTTGAATTGCTTCTTAAAAGAATCTAGATCCTTCTGTGCTATTAAAGCTCTTATAAAAGCTTAAAAATGTAGTAGAAGGGGTGTTTGGCACACTTGATTAGCGTCAGGAATATGAGGTAAAACATAATCTTTAAATTTTGTTGGTAAGTTAGAGGTTCTAGTAGATCTTCTAACTGGTATTTCAAGTGTTGGAGTAGAAGTATAGTGTGTAGATGACTGAGGTGTTGCATTAGAAACAAGAATTGTAGGTTGTGCAAGGTTAGTATCAACAATTTCAGGCTAAACAGTGTACACATTTTCATCATCCAGGACATCAAATAGTGCAAACTGACAAGGCAAAGTAGTTGCAAGAGGAGACAAAAACTACTAAATATTATTTACAGAATAAGGAAAAATCTGTGCATAAAAGACAACATCTCTAGACAAAAATAAGGTATGAGTGCGCAAATTATTAATACAAATAATGTCTAAAAATGTCATTTATATTTTTCAACCTCTCTACGTTTTGAAGATGATAAAATGTAAAAACGTTCTACTATAAAAATAAACGTATACACGTTATTAGTCGTAAATTCTATTTTGACGTAAATCACTTAAGGTATGTACAAACAAATCATTAAAGTTGTTTAGTGATCAAAGATATACCTTCTTGTCTTAAACTTTACATTTTTACAAATGTAACGAAACCTTTTTACAAAAATAAATTATACAAAATATTTTTGTAATTAAAGAAATGTTTTATTTATTTATATAAATTCAAATATGTTTTTCCCCCTAAAAGGTTGCCAACTTCACCACAAAAACATTTTCCCACTAAAAGACAAGAAAGAGAGCGTCCTACTAGGGATGGCCTCCAGATAGGTAGGCAGGCCCCCAAACATATCTGGGACTGTCACATAATTAAGGGGCCGTCTATAGTACAGACGCTCCTCTCTCTTGCCTATACATACTGGACTATTCCTAGCTATTTTCTAACCTTTTGCACACAGTTTTTCTGTTCTAAATCTCTCTTCACATCTCTCCAAATTTTGATCACTAGCTTGGTTAATCTTGTTTAACAAGTGATCTATTCTTTCTTCCCTCAAGTGCAAGAGAAGAACATTCATATTCGCCAAGAAACAAAGTGTTGTAGATTAGTGTTTCTCTCCAATCTTCTTCTAGATTTGATCTCTTTATTTACATTCTTGTGTAATTGTGTAGATCCGGATAGTGTATAAATCCGGAAGTGTTGTTTATGTGTCAGTTAGTATTTTAGGCCTTAAAATACATTTGTGAAGTGGTATATTAGTTCTAGCTAAGATTAGGACTCGACATTTAGCTTAGTGTCAAAAATTGGTATAAACGACGTGTAATGATTTTCTACGCCTGAAGAGATCTTATTGACATAGTAAAATCTCGAGTCGGATACTCAGAGAGTGGAGTATGGTGAAGAAGAACTTCGTAGCCGAACGGGATGGGTTCTAGGGAAAACCATATTTTGCTAGAAAACCTAGAAAACTCAGAAAACCAAACAGATGCCCTAAAAAACCAAACAGATGCCCTAATTTTTTCAGGCTATATAAAAGATTTTTTAGGGCATCTGTTTGGTTTTTTTGGGTTTTTACAGAGAGTAAATCGAGGCCATATTTGCCTGAAAAAACAATTTTTAGCCTGAAAAAATTAGGGCATCTGTTTGGTTTTTTAGGGCATTTGTTTGGTTTTTCTGGGTTTTCCACCGAAATTAGGTTTTCTCATGATCCCATCCCTTAGCCGAACTACTATAATTCTCGGTGTTGTGGTTTGATTGTTCTATCTCTTTACTTTTATTTTGTCATTTATATTTCGTATCTAGTATTTATGTTGTGTTTGTATTGTTGATAATTGTATATTGTTCATACATATATTGTTGGTTGATCTCACATATTTACGAATATAGGATTTTTATAAGCAAAATTTTAAAACGTAAATTAACGGTGAAACTATTCAACCCCCCTTCTAGTTTCCACAATTGGTATCCGGAGGCAGGTCACCCAAGATTTTTAAAATATATTGTATTTTAATGCTTGAATCAATCTATGTATTCCGAAAAATATCTAGAAGGGGAATCTATGCAAAGACCACCACATTTCGAAAGCGCTAGTTTTACTTATTGGAAAAATAGATTTGAAACTTATATGAAATCAAAAGATCTTGATCTTTGGCATGTTATTACTGAGGGTGATTTTTCGGCTATTCAAAATAATCCAAAAACCAAACAAAATGAGGTTCTTCCATTTGAAAAACAAAATGATGAGCTTAAAAGGAGACATGCAAAAAATAACGAAGCTAAAATGGTTATTTCAAATGCTTTGCCAAGAAAAGAATACAAATTTTTTTTATGTGTAATACAGATTTTTTTAGAAAACCTTGTTAATCACCCATCAAGCTAATAGTCAAGTCAAAGACAACAAGATCGACCTTTTGGTGCAACAATATGAACAATTCGTCATTTTTGGTGACGAATCTATAGATAGTGCTATTGCTAAGTTTAATACTATTATTACTAGTTTAAAAGCTCTTGATGAAGGTTACTCTAGCAAGAAATATGTTAGGAAGTTTCTTAGGGCTCTACATCCTAAATGGAGAGCAAAGGTCATGATGGTCGAAGAGTCGAAAGACTTGACATCACTATCACTTGATGATCTCATCAGGAACCTAAAAGTCCACGAATTGATCATCCAGAAAGATTTTGAAATAGTCAAAGGTAAAGGAGAAAGGAGATCTCTTGCTTTAAAGGATAAAAAAGAATCTAGTGATGAAGAAAGTTCGACTTCCAAAAGTGAAGAAGAAGAGTACGCATGGCAGTTATAGACTTTAAGAAGTTCTTCAAGAGAAGAGGTAGGTTCGTGAGACAACCACAGAATGACAAAAAGACATTCCAAAGAAGCTGAGACGACAAGAACAGAAAAAGTGATAGGAGGTGCTTTAGATGTGGAGACCAGAATCATCTTATCGGAGAATGTATGAAACCACCAAAGGACAAAAACCAAAGGGCTTTCATATGAGGTTCTTGGAGTGATAGCAGTGAGGAAGATGATGAAAAGGCTAAAGAAAAAATGTGTCTCATGGCTCAAGCATCTAGCGAGGTACATTCTGAATCCTCTTACTTTAGTGACGGAAACTCGTCAATAGATGATATTATTTTAGATAGTTAATATATTAAGTTGTGTAAGATGAGTCTAAAATTAATCACTAATAACAAACATCTAAAAGCTATTAGGAATAGTCTAGCAAATGGAATTAGTGAGTTAAAAGAAAATTTGTCTAAACTCAAGATAAACAAGGAAGTTGATCTCGAATGTACAACGTGTCAAACACTTAAAATTGACAACGAAAAACTCAAAGAGGAAGCTCTAAAGCTAACTCAGTTTCAAAAGAGTACACGCTCTTTAAATGAAAAGCTTAGTCTTCAAAAACCCTTCGGAGATAAATCAGGTCTTGGGTTTAACTCATTTAAAGCATCAACAAGCGCGAACAAGAAAATAGAATTTGTTAAATCTAAAAAAGAAATGTCCTTTGGTGGCGGCCGCCTGATCTCTGTTGGCGGCCCCCTTAAAGTTCAAACGGCCCCCAAAGCAAATCAGGGACCGTCAGCCTATTCATCAGAAAATGGAAAATCTTTTTCTTTTCAAAAATCCATTTTGGGTCCTAAAACAAAACATATAATAGTAAATAACGTTAAAATTCTCGTTGCTAGTGATGATGAGGTTAAACGGTTTTATAAACCTTCTCTAAAACCCGGAGTTGGATTTTCTAAACCGAACTTTAGGTAAAAAAACTCTACCTTATAGGAGAATTAATATATCTAATCCTCGATCTAGAACTCTGCAACCAAAAAGAAATATTGGATGACAAAATCGTCTAAATGGCTTTCCCGTAACTTGGAATAACTTCCAACCTCAAAGTTACATGCCATGGTAAATGTGTCATGTATTTCCACATCTCAACCGAATGCGACAAATGAAGGGAGAAGAAATGGATTTTTTTTTTAATGCTGCCGGGAGGTGTGTGGTTTTGAGGTTAACAACTTTTAGACCCCATAAGATATTTAGGGACCAAATGTTTGAGTTTTTTGTATATAAATAGATATGTCTTAAAATCATTTGGGGCCTGATGAGTGGATAAAAGATGATGCTCTAAACACATTACGGGCAATCGAAAGCTCTTCTTAAGTTACAAGACATACAATGGAGGTAGTCTCGTTTTTGGTAGTAATCTTCGCGGTAACATCATTTCTAATGACTCCCTTAATATAGATAAGAGTTAAGTACATTTTTGGTCCTTGTGGTTTGGTTGCAATTTCACTTTTAGTCCAAAATTTCAAAAAAGGTTTGGTTTCTCGGTCCAAAAACATAGTTGCAGGTCCACTCTTTAGTCCAATCCCGTGTAATTTGCAATAAAATTTTTAGATAAAAGGAAACTGAAACTAGTATTTTGGACCAAAAGTGCTAGCGAAACTAAGTGTTTTGGACGCAAGAGTGGAATGAAACTGGTGTTTTGGACCAAAACCAAACTTTTTTTATTTTTAGACCAAAGTGAGAAATGCCCCCCCCAAAACCCCCCAAAAACCACAAGGACCAAAAATGTACTTAACTCTATAGCTAATGTTGAGCATGTAGATAATTTATGATTTAATTTTCTAAGTGTTAGTCAAATATGTGATAATAAGTGTAAGGTAATATTTTCCAACCATGATAGTAAAATAACTAAGCATGGAAAATTCATAGGTAGAGGTATTAGGAAAAGCGGCTTGTATGTGATGAGATTAGGAAAGATGCCGAAAGATAAAATTTATCTTACAAAAATTGATGAAAACTCCACTTTGTGACATAGGAGATTAGGTAACGTAAATATGCGTTTAAATCGTTAGCATCTAAGGAACTAGTTAGGAATTTACCTAAGCATAAGTTTGGTCAACATTTCTGTGATGCTTGTAAAATTAGGAAACAAGCTCACGCTAGTCACAAAGCTAAGAATATGGTTTCAACGACTAGAGTCTTAGAACTCCTGCACATGGATCTTTTTGGTCCATCCGTCGTGCAGAGTTACGAAGGAAACCTCTACAACTTTGTAATAGTAGACGACTATTCTAGGTACATGGACAAGATTTCTTAAAACCAAAACTGAGGCTTTCGAGCAATTTGAAATATTTAGTAAGAAAATACAAAATCAACTAGGATGTCCAATAGTGTCAATTAGGACGGACCACAGTAGGGAATTTGATAATGAAGTACAATTTAGAGAGTTTTGTAATGCCAATGGTATTACACATAACTTCTCGGCTCCACGCATTCCATAATCAAATGGCGTGGTAGAAAGAAAAAATATAACTCTACAAGAAATGAGTAGAACAATGCTAAATGAACAATCATTAGCATAAATTTTTTAGTGTAATGCCGTAGATACCTCAACCTACATACTCAACCGAATCCTAATTAGATCCATATTAAGAAAAACACCATATGAACTCTTGAGAGGTAGGAAACCTACTCTTGATTACTTCAAAGTGTTTGGAAACAAGTACTTCAATTTAAACACAAAAGACTACCTCAGCAAGTTTGACCCAAAGTCATACAAAGGTTTTTTCCTAAGTTACTCCCAAAATAGTAAAGCCTACATCATTCTAAACAAACACACCATGAAAATCAAAAAATCACTCAACGTGACATTCGATGAAACTCCTCCACCATCTAAAACATCACCCTTGGTGGATGATGACTTAGATGAAGAAGAAGCAATTAAGGTTACC
>BQNB010047257.1:5032-43231 GCA_026074375.1 Tanacetum coccineum | reverse complement strand
GCGCTAGGCTTTAGAAAATCAGCTTTTGTCTGTATCGCTGTTGATACGTCTAGGTAAATGCGAGTAGTGTAGAAAGGATACCATCGGTAACAGTCTTCATACTACCTTGCCCACTATATGGTTGATCTCTCTTAAGTTATTTCACATTCATTTAATATACTCTTAGGAGCCTTGTAATAGTCTTCATACTACCTTACTTGTGCGTTGCCTTAATGAAATATTAAATAGATGGCGGATTCGTGTAATCCGTTTATAACCAAGGAAATACTTACATAGATCATCACAAGTGTGACAAAGCAACAGATCTAGGAGAAGTAATCTGAGAAATAGTGTATGATTAGGTAAATAAACTTACTTATCATAAAGTTATCACCAGTAGATTAGATGTTAATTAGTTTAGTAATTAGTTAAACAAACCAACATCTCAAACCATAAATTTACTTGCTTTCTTATAAATATAAAAACACAAAAATAATCTTTTCTCAACCTCTAAAATTCTATTAGAAAGTGATCAAGCCTTCCCAAAAGCCTTCCCAACCAATTCCCCTAGAGAACGAACAACCCTTTAGTCTTGCCTATACTACACTGCAACGATTAGGTACACTACCAAGGGAGTTGTAAAACTTCGTGTGAAGTCTTAGCGACACCCGCATCAAGTTTTTGGCGCTGCTACATGAGGAATAATTAGGTTTCGATCATTGTTTAACTAAGTTCTACTCACTTGAATCTATTCAAGTGAGAATTTAATTTCGTATATTAGCTTTCTTGTAGTCTATCTTTTCTTTGTGTTATTTGTTTGGTAATCCATTCTCGTCAACCACCATGGGAGACGTGAATCCTATCCGTACTCTTGGAGATTACTTCAAAGCTAGCCACGAAGGCTACATGAAAACCATTAAGCTCCCCGAAGGGAACAACGTGGTACCTCTTCGATCCGACACCATCCGGTTGATGCAAAACGGATGCTCATTCCACGGCCTTTGGTCCGAGGATCCAAACCAACACCTCAAAGATTTTATTGGGATTTATTGATTTGATGATACAAAAGAATGAAACAAAAGGGTCTAGTTTGACATTATGGAATTCTAGGAGATGGAGAATTCTAGAAGACTTGCTTAAAAAGATAAAGATAAAGATTAGGAAAGATTTAGTTTCCTAATACAATTAGATTTCCTTTGTATTTTTTCCACCGGGAAGGACTACAAAACTCCACAACGATATCCTAATGTTCCAACAACATCATGGAGAATCTCTCTCAGAAGCATAGACTCATTTCAAGGACTTACTCCAAAAAGTCCCTCATCATGGCATCGATCTTTGGCTCCAAGTCCAAATCTTTTATGACCATATCACACGTCACAAGACGAACCATTGATCAATCGGCCAGTGGCAAGCTTCGTGACAGAAACGCTAAAGAATCATGGGCATTATTAGAGGACCGCGCCCTTTATGACAACGAAAGTTGAAACGACCCAAAGGATTTTGTTAAACCTGTCAAGGAAATCTCTTTGCCTCAAGATGTCCCGAGTATATCCGATTGCCGCCTCATCAAGCTCAAAAATCAAGTTCAACGCTTGATGGAAGCTCATCTTGCTCCGACGCAACCTACTCAAGTGAACAAAATCACTTCTTCATGTGAGATCTGCAGTGGGCCCCATGACACTCAGTTTTGCATGGAAAATCCCAAAAAAGCCTTTGTTGATTATGCATCCTCGCGAACCAACGGGATGAGAAGTAGGCAGTTTGTTATGAACCAAGGACCAAGAAACTTTAACAAAGCCGCCAATACTTGGAAGGGAAATCCAAACTTTAACTGGGCACATGCCTAGACATTTACCAGCCCACGGAACGACTCGCTCTCTACCTACTCGTCTAATTACCAAACAAAACTTGAGAAGGCACTGTTACCCTCAAATTATATTATTTATCTCAGTCTTTATCTCATGTATGTTGTAATAGGCTAGAAGGGTAAACGGGCTCGTGCACGTAATCTAATCTTGTACTAGTTCCGGACTAAGGTCCATTTTAATCCCGAGCCCGGCCCAAGACAGTAAACCATGACCCAACAAGCCTTATAAGGCCGACCCATTAAGTGGTATAAATACCCCTCTCTAAGTGTAGAGAGGGTGTTGGTCTCATTTGTTTTTCACACACTTGTAATCAACCATCTTTTTCTTCTCTTTAGTTTCTCTCTCTAACCTCTCTATACTTTTATTCTTTTCATCTTATCTTATTTTTCTTGATAATACCATGGTGAAGTGAAAGCGATATCTTGGTTCATACAATTGGTATCAAGAGCCTCGGGTGGGTTTAGTGGTTTTATTGTGTTGTTTATTTGAGCTTATTCCGATTTATATTGGGCTTATTACCTCGTCTTATTTTGTTTTTTTATATATAAATATCGTTTCTGCTGTTTCCATTTCCGTACTCATAAAACATCGTTTAAAGAATTCTTCATAAAATAGAGAGTTTGACATCTTGGGCTACAATCTTTTTAGGCTTATTTTCATGTTATTAGTTTTTCATGTTATTTGTTATATAGCTCTCCTTTGTGACTCAATTCGTTGCTTAAACTGCTTGGTCAAGCTTATTCTCTAGCTTATTTTCGAGTCAATGTCTTCATTTATGTAGCTTATTTGCGTGGCTTATTTGTGGTGTTTGTTAATAAGCTTATTCGTGAAAATCTTCCGCAGCTTATTTGAGCCTCGTTGTACTTTCAAGCTTCTTCATAAAGCTTTTTGTTAGTGATTTGTTGTGGCTTATTTGTGGTCTCAACAGCTTTTACAAGCTTATTTCGTGCTTAGTTATAAAGTTTATTCATTACTCATTTTTGTGGCTTATTTGTTCTCCTAGAAGTAGCTTTTCACTTTGGCTTCACAACTTATTTTAAAGCTTATTTTGGGCTGTTTATGTCTTATCCATGATTTGAAACAAGAGACAAAGAAACATAGATCCAAAGTTTTAGGTACAAGGACGTTGTGTTTCTTTTGTTGATTTCTCAAGAAGACAAAAGAAAGGATACAAGGAAGACAATACAAAAGCAAGGACACCGGATACGCAGGTTTAAACTTCAACTGGATACGCAAGTTTAAACTTCAACCGGATACGCAGGTTCAAAGTTCACCAGATACGCATTTCCTTTATCAACCGGATACGCAACAAGTCTTTGTCAACTGGATACGCAGCAAGTCTTTGTCAACCGGATACGCAACAAGTATTTGTCAATCGGATACGCAGCAAGTCTTTGTCAACCGAATACGCAACCGTGACATTAAGAACCGAATAAGCAACTCAACTAGTACAAAACTATACACGATTAATTCATTTCGGGTTTTCGGTTTTGAGTGTCGGTTAGTTACGGGACTTATAACCTATACCGTTGTGATCATGATTCATTTTTTATCAACGTGGTATATTCACATTGAATCGATGATAACCGTCCAAGTCCCGATCAAGGATACAAAAACCATAAAACATAATTTCTATATGGAAAGAAGAAAGAAATAAGATATAGGAGGGGTAACGTTTTATTTTAAACTTATTTTCAAAGTTGATTCATCAACCCTGGACTTTTAAACCCAAAGTCTCTATTCATCATTACTTTGGAATATTAACCCTCAATGTTCAATCTGTTTTACACCGTTGTTCCTTAACACTTGTAATTCAGCCGGTTAGCCCTCCAAAGTAAAACGTAATTGCACCGTTAGTCCTTATTTGAGTTTTAATCATCCGTTAATCATTTTAAGTTGAAAGTTTGTGCATCGTTCGTCGTTTTAAGCCCATTAATCGTTACAAAAGCTCATGTACTTCAATTTCAACAACGATTTCAACAACAATTAATCATTGTTTCATGGTTTCTTCTTGATTTTGTAAAATCCCGCAAAAGATTCCATTTCTTTTCTCAGTTTAAATCATAGATTTGTAAAATCCCATGAACGTTAATTGACTCCAATCCATAACAACAATCACTTTACCTACTTAAGATCCTATTCACTTCATAATTTAACAAATCATTCATCATGACAACTCCAATAACAACTTCCACAACCGATAGTCAAATGCATAACAACATCATGGCAGCTGGTTTAAGGGATCGTCCACTAATGCTTGCAACGGGAAGATATGCTCAATGGCAATCACGTTTCTTAAGATACATTGACACAAGACCAAATGGTGATGCCTTGAGGAAATGCATTTTGGAATGTCTATACCAACCAACTACTGTCACAATCCCAGTTGTACCTGCAACAACTGATTCTCCAGTAGTTCCAGAACAAATAGTAGTTGAGACAATCTTGACTATGTCTCTTGAAAACAAAGCTCATTATGAATCAGAAAAGGAAGCAATCCATTTGCTATTGACTAGAATTAGGGATGAAATCTACTCAACTGTTGATGCTTGTAAGACAGCTCATGAAATGTGGATAGCTATTAAAAGGCCACAACAAGATGAATCTCTCAACATTCAAGATGTCAAGACTAATTTGTTTTGGGAATTTGGAAAATTTACTTCTCATAATGGAGAGTCCATGGAGTCTTACTACTCCAGATTTTACAAGATGATGAATGAAATGATAAGAAACAACTTGACAGTTGCTACGATGCAAGTCAATGTTCAGTTTCTTTAACAACTTCAACCAGAATGGTCAAGGTTTGTGACAATTGTCAAGCAACAACACGACTTGGATACAGTCTCATATCACAAGCTCTTTGACGTTCTGAAACAGTATCAAAAGGAAGTTAATGAAATCCGTGCTGAGAGAATAGCCAAAAATGCTAACCCATTAGCACTTGTTGCTGCTGCTTCACCATATCCAGATCCTTATTATCAAGCACCAAAATCTCACAAACTATATGCACCAACATCAAAACAATCATCTTCCACCAGATCTAATGCATCTACCAAATTCAAAGGCAAAGAGATAGCCAAACTAATCACACCTCCATCTGAGTCAGCTTCTGAAGAAGACAATGATCTTGAACAAGATTAGAGAAATAAGGATAGGTAGAAAAATTTGGCACTCATTGCAAAGTACTTCAAAAAGATCTACAAACCTACCAACAACAACTTCAGAACTTCTTCAAACTCCAGAAACAAGAATGTGGATACTACTCCAAGGTACAAGAATGACAATCAAACTGGACAGTTTAGGAATCAGAGGACAGTGACAAATGCTGGGGCTAGAGAGACTGTAGGCAGTCAGGTAGTGCAGCAGACTGGGATACAGTGTTTCAATTGCAAGCATTTTGGTCATTTTGCTAAGGAATGCAGGAAACCAAAAGGGTGAAAGACTCAACGTATCACAATGAAAAGATGTTGCTGTAACATTTCATAAATTTCAGGTCATTTTACGACTCTATTATTCTTCACTATTTATTTTAGTCCAATACTCGTTTACTTTTAATTTAACTCTTAAGCTAAATCGCGTAGACTAGAAATAATCATTTAACGTAAACGGACACCAAATAAGTTAAGGTTTACTTCAAGCAAGTGTTAGGTAATTATTAAGAAGATAATTATTGACTTTGCGTATTTTATTTTTATTGGCCACGTAAAAGGCTTACGTTTCGCAATAAAATACATTTAGACACACCTCGGAAATACCTAGACTTACCTAGACTCAAACCAATACCCACTTTTAAACTTTAAACACAAAATTTATTCAAATCTTGTTTTATTAGGCCATTATGGCCGAATATAAGTAAACAAAAACCATAAAACATTTGGATACTTACACATTTGTACCATTATCTCTTAATTAAACCTTGTACTTGTATAATCCTAGTAAGGTTTCAAAAACCTCCCTTTCCCCTTGATCCTACTCGTCACCCACACAAAATCAACTAGGAAAATCTCCCTAATATCCCCTAAGTACATGTATAACCTATGTTTAATTAAAACATGTACAACTTGTCTCTAACTAGCCTATTACCCAATGGTTAATAACCATTTTTGTTCTCTTTATGCCTCTTGATACCCGCGGTCACCAACAATATATATACAATCAAAGATCTTCAAATCTCATGTAAATCATGTACATATATCATGTAATTAAGGAATGTACTAGGTGGTTTAAGGCAAAACCATGTCTTGATAACTAGAACCCTCGAAACCACTAACTTAGGGAACAATTTGGTTTGATTAGGGACAAGGAAACCTAACTAGCTCATGAGCCTATATATACCCACTCACATTTACCTTAAACACTTCTTACAAACTTATTCAAATATGATTGTCAAAAGAGGATTTACCAAAATATTTTGACTATTTAAGGTCAAACAAGCTTTTTCCAAACACTCCTTTAACTAATGATAGTTTTCAAAAACTTATGAAATCAAGTCCTACTTATTAGAACTTTACTACCAGATATTCACTAGCTTAAAACTACCCTAACAGTCATAAATCAACAATTACAAAAGCTAAAATCAAAGGTCTACACTATTGCTAACTAATTTTTTTGGTTTTTATGATTTTTAAAGGCAAACTATGAAAAACTAAGCTCTAAACTATACTAGCTAAAAACAGATAGTAAAACATGATTAATAAGCAAAATGAATTACAAATAAGCTCAAATAAGTAACTAATAAGCAGACAAAGCAAAACTAATAAGCAATTAAGCACAAATTAAGCTAGACTTTAAATGACTAGGGAATAAAAGGAGAACTTACAAAATGCTTCAGCTAAACAGAAGCTTTTAAACTCTTAGAGCTTATCTACAGCTCTGGCTTATCCTTGGATAAGCCAGTTAAGTCCTTGTGAGCCCTTCCATGATTGGCTCACCTTCCAAAAGCTTTAAAAGTCTAAAGTAGTTAAGGTTTTAAGTTTTTTTAGGATTTAAGTAGATATTAAGACTGAATTAAGCTCTATCTTAGCTTAGAGACTAAGAGAGCTGAAATGAACTTATTGTGAGCTTATGAGTCATTACATGAGAACACTTAGAGCTATTAGAGAGAATAAGAGCTTATAAATGAAAACAAGGTTATGTAAACTAAATTAAACTTTTATTAAAGATCCAAAACAGATTACAAGAGATTATAAAGTGAAATTACATTTTAACTAAAACCTAACAAGATAATTTTTACTTAAAGAAAAATACAAGAAAAGAAGATATGTGTGTATGAGAGGTGATAGCTATTTATAGATGCCAGCTGAACCTTCTAGGAGCCAAAAATACAACTAAGTAAAAACTGAAAAAGAAGATATATGTGTGTGTGAGTATGTGCTATTTATAACCACAAGCTGAACCTTCTAGCCTTTCCTTGCTCTTCACGCTCCCTCCAATCAACACTGTACATTCCATCAATCATTAGTGAGTAATTTTTGGCCGTTTGATCAAGTCTTGGGATTTACACGGATTGCCAGCGTGGCAATCTGTGTGATGCTCTTGTGCTTATTCTGTGAGTAGCCCGAGTATAAAAATCCACTCCTCGTGTGTTTTCTTATGTCCAGCGTGGCATTCCCCTTGTGGGACTCAACCAATAAGAGTCTTTGATGGCGTGATTACCCTGCAAGGTGTTCTAAGAAACCTGAATTGTCCTTGTAAAGCCTTAATTGTCAATTTGCCCTATGATTAGATCTAGATGGTGAATTGGAGAGTAAGGAACAGCAATAAATGTTCTTGGCGCCCTTTTTAACTGAAAACGGGGTAAATGGATTTAAACTTTGGGGATATGGCAACTTTAGTCCCTCTCTTTGTGAAGAGTAAAAATAATACACATCCAAGTGTATTACAACTTTTAAAATTGACATCTTTGGTCCCTGGACTTTTATAAAAGGGTTATGGTTTAGGATTTTGGGCCGGGTATGGGTAATTGGGCTTGGACTTTTGGGCTTTGGATCCGGTGTGGTTCTGTTAGGGTTTAGGGCCCATTTAGACTTCAAGGACCATTTGTGTAATCTTTGAAACTTGAGGGATGGGATGTTGGACTTTAGATTTTTTGTTTATTAGTGTTGACTTTGGACCTGTGGACTTGAGCGATTGACAAAGGTTTAACCATTGGTTGACTTTTTTGACTTTGGCTTGTTTATTCCGGCTTCTTTTGTTGCTCTTCGTTCCTGTGTCAGTGTTTGCCTATTTTTGATCGTTTTCTGTGTTTTTAGTCTCTTTCTCGTACCTGCATACACACAAACACTAAACAAGCATATTTTTGCCATTTTCACTGTGTTTTTTGGTCATTTAGGGCTATTTTTTGTATAAATGGATATGTGTATTCCACACATATCAAAATTCCCCAAACTAAACGATTGTATGTCCTCACGCAATATTACATGCCTTATAAACCAAATCCTCGGAAAAACTTCTCCAAACTAAACATTTGAAAAGTAACAAAGATTTTTGTTGAGAGAGCTAAGAGGTCACAAGTTATAAAACACCTGATTTCCTATTTTCAAAACTTTTTCTCTTTTTTATGATTTTTCTTAATAATTAACTACCTAACTACAACTTATTCTTGTGTTGACATAATATATTGTTTTCATCGCCTTGGTGGCAACTTTAAGGATCATGGAATTAAAAAGCACTGAAAAGTGTACTTAAAAGACTAAATTTGTCATCCCGATTTTTCACTTTCCCATACTAGTCTTTAAAAATATGATATCGTTAAGTACCGAGCTAAGATACTTAAAGATACTTATAATTACAACTTGGTTGAATTTCTCTTCCCGACCCCCCTGACATAAATCATATATTTACAGTGTGTGTGCTCAATTTAAATTTAACCATTAAATCCACATATTTAGATAGTTGAAATCCGACCAAGCTTTACGCATGGGCCTTTTGGGCTAATATGTAAATCACTTAGTAAGATCCCAACTCAAAGCAAACAAAAATCTCTTTAGCTAAGACATCGTTGGTTCACTTGCCCCATAAATGACTTTCTTCTCTAACATCCCACCGTCATCGGGTAAGTGCTAAGGTTTTTGAGACCCTATCCGGAGAATAATAATCGAAACGCATGAACTTCGTTTATGAAATAAGCCTTGTAGACTTTTGAAAATTTTGGTTCAAAAGAATATCTGGGGTTTTAGAGAATGACACTTTTACTATTTATTTTCTAACTTGCAAACTTAATATACTTATATTTACATTATTAGCTAGGAACCGGGTATCACTTTTCTTTCGACGTCACATCGGCACGCATCCGACGAGAAGTCCGTTTACTTATTTTTGTTACCGATCCTAAAGTTATAATCCTCGGCCTCCTTTCTTTCGATGTCACATATCGGGAACCACACCGACAAAATGCCCCTGTACTTTATTGCGATGGAGTTTGTATATTCATTAATTACTACTAAGGATTTATAACTTGCATTCCTTTTATTCAACCAATATATATTTTCTGTTTTTATCATCATTTTTCTACTATTTTAATAATAAACATTATTTTTGCAAATCGAAAAAATTTCGTTTTAGAAAACAAAGTTAAGCTTTGAACCAAAATTCTTATGTACAATAATGATTAGCTATTATCATCGATAAAGCTTTTCTTGAATATGTTGATTAAACTCGTAAGCGTATTAAACTCCAATTTGTAAACATTAAAGAGAACACAGTTATAATTAATCATTTTATGACTTTCGGGAAGAAAAATAACCACAAGTTATTCTTATAAGCCTTTAAGGTTTCCAAATAAATTTGTTTAGCACCCATAACTTATAATCGCAACACTATCATTCTCTTAATCTTTGCAATTTAAATCTCTAATAAAGGGATTCACAAATATCTTAGCTATAAAATCCAACTCGGCATATTTAAATCTACTTGAAGATTAGACAATGCGTTCATTACTAATGATTTCAAGTCTAGCATGAGACTAGCACAAACTATCATCATTAATTGTTAAGGGTAAAAACTAGAACTCTACACGTTTGTATCGGCCGACCCAAGTCAGGCATAGCGTCAAAAAAAAAAAAAAATTCAAAAAAAAAAAAAAAAAAAACAAAAAATAAAAAAAAGAAAAAAAAAACAGCATTGACTCCAATCTTATTCTCACCAACGGGAAGAAAAAATAAACCTACTACATTTCCGTTTTTTTTGGTCTTAACACTTATTATTATTTTTCATTTATTTATTTATATATTTAACCTATTAACAAGACTGGAAAAAAATAATTTTTAATTTTTTGATATTTGTCGGGGAATATGAAAGGGGGATGGGAAAAGGTTGGGATACGGGGGGTATAACGGGGGTGTGGTGGGGTCGGGGGTGGACCGATATTGGGACGGGGGGGGCTGGGCGGTCGTGGGCGGTGGAGGGGAGAGGGGGTGACACGGGGATTGGGGTTCGGGAGATATGTTGGGTGGTGACCGTTGAGAATGGAGAAAGAAATAAACAGAGGGAAGGGGGGGAGAAGGGAATATAAAATATGAGCGCGGAAAAGGGAGAAAAGGAAAACGGGTTGGGTGTTGGTCTTACCGGTGGTACTCGTGTTCGTGGGTATACTGTGAGAGAACAAGACAATAACATTGTAACATCAAATCGAATACGTAGATTTTTTAGATTCCCTCCCCCAATCTTCTAAAAACGAAAAACATTTGTTCCTCATGTTTTAAGGCGGGGGTCTCTCTCTCACTCTATGGTACGGGGGGGGGGTCTCTCTACTCCTTTGGGGTCCGGGGGTGGTCCTCTCTTCTCCTCTAGCGTCTCCTCCTCTCGGGGTGGGTTTCTGTCGGTGGGGTGGCTCTCCGTGGTCCTGGGGTCTTTGCTCTCGAGGGTATTTCTCTTCTGGGGGCTGGTTTCCTCTACGAAAAGGAAAATCTAAAAGCCTCTTTTTTTAATTTAAAGCAAAAATAGACGTTAATCGATAAAGATTGAAAGGGATATCGGGATTCCCAAAACTAATTGCTAACAAAAGGATAGGAAGCTAGCTAAAAAGCATTTTTGAGTGATCCGGGGGACACAACAACCGTGAACACGAGAGGCTTTGCTTTCAAAAATTGTTTGGTTTCAATCCCTTACAAAAAAAACCAACAAAACAACAAACAACGGAAAACTTGGATAGAGGCTAATATTTACTTTTTAGGATAGGAAGCTCGAGTGAACCGGGACACAACACCGAACACGAGAGGCTTCAAAAATTGTTGGTTCAATCCTACAAAAATCACAAGCACAAACAACAAAAAATTGGAAGATTATAAGCCTCTTCACATCACAACACATTTGTATTAGAACAATAGAAAACTGATAAGCATGGGGTGAACTCCCACGAAGCGGCTTGTTTTTGTTCACCGAGTCGCAAGCTCGACTCGATCCTTGTATTTATTTGTCCTTAGGGAGAGCAACACTTAGAACAAGAAACTTCCATTGAAAATGCCACCGGCTCTAGATAAGAAAATGGAAAGGTGATGATGTCGGGGTCAAACATGGTGTCTTCACTCCCGGTGGAGCAAGATAAAGGTGAGGCCTCGGGGTAGGTGAGAAATGGGAGAAAAGTCCGAATGACAAATGTAAAGGAATCGTCATCTTTAACATTTTGGAGAAAAATAATCTTACCTCCCCCTGGATCAAAATATTCGTCTTCGTTAAGCTCATCAAGATTGTTAATCACGGGCACATCGGGCTCAAAATGTAAGCAAATCTCAACATCCGGTGGTTCCGAAGGAGGACGAGGAAATGACGGATCAAAATAAAATGATTCAAACTCGGGAAGTTCCAAAAGAGTGTTATTTGAATTATCAGAAACATCAATGCTAATCAACCTTCCTTAATCGGGCTCAATCTAAAAAAGGAACGAATCATACTCGGGAAGAGAGTTATTAGCATGAGTAGTGGTACTGCCACTTATCGTCTCTTCCGTATGATCGCTAAAAGTCTCGAATTCAGGTAAAGAATTACCTGAATGAGAAAGAGAAGTATCGGACTTCTCAAAGAACGAATCACTATCCACGACGGAAATAGGATTAGGATTGTCTTTCAAAGCTTCGATATTAGTAATAAGACGACTTATTTTCAACAATTTCCCACGAAGGTTAATGTCTTGGATTTGAAAAATATCTTCTAAATCAAACTCTTTCTCTTCTTGATCGACATCATTAACCTTCTTTAAGCTAACGAGCTCTGAATAGGAAGGTGATGCATCAACGTACTCGATGTTCTCAAAAGAATCGTCATCACTCGAAGTATCATCATTTGGATCAAAATTGGCTTCAACAATTCCCGGTGGAATTAGAGCAATATGAGCAAGTTCACCGGCGAACTCGTCGAGAATCGGGTCGATCTTAGAAGAATAAACAATCGAAGTATCACAGTTAATCAAAGATTCCACAAGTTCAGACTCAACATTAATACGATCATTATCACAAGTAGGCACATCACACGTATCGTCGGAAATACCCTCGAACTCACTTGGGATTGGGACAAGGTTCTCGACACTAGACTTTATTATTTCGTCCGATTCCGTTGCCAGAATAGTGCTAAGATGCTCATCCCCCATATTTAGTAAGTTATCGGGTTCCTCAGTCGGTAAGTCGGGTGTGATTGCTTTACACGTAGAATATCGAGCAATAATATCTCCTAAAGGAATATAATCATCCTCGTCGACAAAAGGAATAGAAAGCATGCGACGACGGGTAGCAGAATAATGTTCTTCATTGTAAGCTTGCTCCTTTTTTCGAACTTCGCTGCCCCATTCATTAAAATCTTGCTTAAGTTTTCGAATTCTAATCTCACAATCTCTCTCGTATTCTTCATCAATCTTCTCGCCTCGAAATCTTTTATAACCCAAATCATTCGTGATATCTTTAATTTTGTAATCAACCAATTGCTGCTCATGCCTCATTTCCTTGATACTCATATCCTCTATTTTCTTTCTTCGATCTCGTTTTATTTCTTCAAGCTCTTCTTGTATTTTACGGAGGGCTTGTAGAATTCCTTGATGATCGAAGGAGTCCTGCGGGGGTTGTGGTTGGTCAAAACCGAAAGAATCATAAATTGGATTAGGTTCATAGTAAGTTTCATTAATTTGTTGACATTGATAATCATAGTGAGGACCTCCGCAAATAGTACAACAAAGATATTGTTTTTGAAAATCATGAAAACTTAGTGAAGCTTGTGGAAAATTATAATCAAAGTTTTGATCGCAACACGGGTTCGGATTAGAATAAAATGGAACTTGTGTTGGACAATCGTAACCAAAATGAGCATAGTTTCCACATAACTCACAAGAATACGTCGAGGTTTGTGGAGGTGGGTTGAAAACGTTAGGAGAATCATCAACAAAGTTAGGTTTTGAAACTTCTCTTTTGAAATAGCACGTTGGATCAAATCTTGGCAAAGTTTGCGAAAGTTTATCACTGGTTTGATTACATGGCTCTGGTTTATAAATAATTAGAACTTTCGGTGGGCAATTATAACCGTAATGAGCACCTTTCCCATAAAACTTACAAATGCATTGTTGACAAAAAATTCCATCTAATGAATCACCGCACTCGTAACAACAATTTTGGTTAATAAGTGGAGGACCTTGCGAAGACTTTACACCGGGGTCTTGATTGACAACGATTGGCTCTTGAAGAGCATTAATAACGTTGGTATTGTCATCGGATGATTCGAAAGTATCTTGAGAATCTTGGAAAATTCCATTTTCAACACAATATGTGAGCAAATCTTCCTCGAATTTCTTTCGTAAAAGAGTACATCCACGACAATACGGACCATCAACCGGGGTTCCACACTTTGCACAACACGGAGAGGAGTTAGGTTCGGGAACAAGAATCTTGTTTTCAAGACTTCCTATTGAACAACATTCTCTAGTGTACAAACTTCCACAAGACGAGCATTCTTTAATTGCTTAAAGGAGATTCAAACGATGATCGAGTGACGCCATAAGAATTAAACAATTTAGAGGGATGTGAAAAAGAATTAAATGAAAAAGAGGTTTAAGGAGATTATTTTTGGTTTTTCGATTTTTTTAAACAACATATTTTATTTACGGACAAACGAGAGACAACTTAAACCAAATAATCAACTTACTTCACGGTAGCTCTTAAAAATTGCTTCTTAAGGTGAGCCGTATTTCGTAAGTGACACAAATGGCAAGTTTTTGAATCTTTTGTTCGATTTGGGAACTTTGCAAGTTCACCGGAACTTATTTATGATAATACCTCAATTGAAGGTATTATTTGTTGGTGTTCTTTTACCAACTTTGTTTATTTTATTTCTTTTTCAAAGTTGTCTCAAAGACCTCCCGGGTTGTTTTCCCTCGACGAAGTGTGAATTGAAAATCGGTTAAGTCCGTGATCGCATGTTTTGAATGGTTTAAAATGATTTTGATTTGAGTTCCTAAATCCTACTTGACATATTGATAAAGTAAATAAAAGCATAAAAACGAGCAAAGCAATAAAAACAGTTAAACATGTAAAGCATTAAAAAATGAGTATTTAAAACGAGACAAATAAGCAAGCCTAATAAATTCAATTTTAAAATTGCAAACTTCTAAAAATAAATCCTACATTAAAAGAAATTATATTTTTTATTATTATTATTTATTATATTTTAATTTTTTAAAAACTTAAATCTAAATAAATGTCCAAAATTAATAATCTCTAATCATATTTTAAATCCGCACAAATTTCTAAACACTAAATGAGCAAATAAATCAACTAACTAAATATGGCAAACGTTATAACATCAAAAGATAAAAATAAGTCTACACTAAGCATGACAAAAATCAAATAGGCAAACATATTATAAAACGATAAAATAAATATACTCTAAGTATTAAAAAGGATAAGAAAATTGGACCGAATTGAAGAGCCGCAAGTAAACGAATACCACCCGATTTATTTAGCTATGCAATAATCAATATCGAGTCAACGATAAATAAACCCTTAAGCTCCGCGCCTCATGAGTAGACCGGTACCAAAAGCAACATAATTTTAAAAACTCAGGTTATATAGTTATCTTTGCAGATAACATTCCTTATATGCATTTCCACTCAAATGAGTAATATTGGCCCACAATAAATCAGGCACCAAAGCTAATGATTCCAACAGGTCAATTAAAATCCACCCAATTGAATTTTTTAACTAAGGCCCAAAGATACAAAACTGAGGCCCAAATGGATATTTTACAAAACAAATGCAACCCATTAGGAACTCTAGAACCAAACAGAGCCTACAAGGTGATTTATGAGTTTGAAATTGAGATTAACTTTCAAAAAACAGATGAAGTTCGAGTAATAAGAATAATTTTTCACGAATTTATAAACTAAACCTACAACTTTAATATGTAAACTAGAACTTAGTAAGCAAAAATAATGATAAGCTAACTAAACATAATATTTAGAGCAAGCAGCGATTAAGATATAGATTAAGCTTTTTTAACTAAGTAAATCTAAAACGGAGATATATCACAAGAAACAAACTAAATATGCACCTACCACCATTAAGCAATTAAAATCGAAAAAACATTTTGAAACTATCTATGCTTCGTACTAAATTACAATTTGCTATTTTGTAGCTTATTAGATCTAAACGAAGAAGAGCTTTTGGACATCAAACGTGAACATTTACAAACTCATAAATAAGCTAAGTGGAAACTTATTTGAGAATAAGCTTTTAAAAGAATAGAAAGAAAAAGGACACGCAATAATCACTTTAAACATAAAACATCATCTTCATTAAGCCAAAACAAATCTTGTTACATAAACGAAATAAGATGTAAAACACAGATTACATTATGCTTAATTTAAAAGACAAATTAAGCTAAATAAACTAACTAACCAATAAGTTGATTTTATTGAAATAAGCTAAACTAATATAATATACTCCTAAGCTAGCTGGTGCAAAAGTGAGGGAGAGAGATCCCTTTATAGCCCAAAGAGGAGGGGAGTCTTGTGAAAAATATGCTTTGCCACCTCGTACCATTTATGAGCCACTAATAGGCTAGAATTCATGTGCCTCGGATTGGGACTTTAAAAAAAATGATCTAGCCGTTTATTCATTGCCACGTGCCCTTCCTACTAGCTTATATTGTAAGCAATAAATCTCGTCCTTTGATAACATCTGCTGCAATGTGAATTTGAGATTCATATATGTCATTTTGCCACTTGTGCAGTATTTGTTTACGTCCCCTACAAACACTCAGTGGCAATGGCAAATGACTTACTTTTTTTTTTGAATTAATTTTCTAACATGTGACCATTACATAACGATGATGTCACCCTTATAATTCAAATTTTATTATCTTGAGCTTTTATAATGGGCTAAGATAGTTTGGGCTGGCCCGACCCATAAAATGGGTAACGGGCTGGCCTAATAAAATCTGAGGGTACCGTTAAACTCGTATTCTCATGCTCTTTCCATTTCTGTGCTCGTCTTTGTCTGTTTTGTCTTTATTTTTGTCCTTTTCTTGATATCCGTACCTGCACATACACAAACACAAAAACAAGCATATATTTGCAATTTTTATTATGTTTTTGGTCATTTAGGGTCGTTTTTCATGGTAAAAGAATATGTATAAAATAGCAAATACCAAATTTCCCCATACTAAGGTATTGCCGTGTCCTCACGCAATGCTATAAATAAGCACTTAGAAAACTAAGAATCTCGATCCCTCTCGACTAATTACCTCGAAAAGTAGCTAAGTGTTCATCGAGGTGAATTAAAGACTTAATAGCTTTGAAAAGCCCCGTTTTTACCATTTTTAAATGTATACACTTATTCCTACACATATTTTTGTATTTTTCATTTTTCTCTTTTTTTGTATTTATCTTTTTAAGCAAACTAATTATTTGGACTTTAGTTATTTTTTTAACTTTTAGCAGATCATAGAAAAAGATGCATTTCGATCGAGGAATGCCCCAAATTAGGTTATAATTTCATCGTTCCTTGCTTTTCACTTACTCCAAACCAAATTAAACGAAATCACCGCTAATATCAGCTTAAGATCGTAAAAATACTCATATTTGCAAGTTGTGAACTTTTCACTCCCGACAATTATTAAATCTTAGGTGAATATGCTATTTTGAATTTCAACCGTGGATCAACGTTTTTGCAAAATTCTATGCTTCATGTTCCACCCGAGATTAATGAGTTTGAAGACGAGATCATCTCATGTAGCGACTTTCGTCTCGGCACATCCCAACCTTTGCGGTAAGTGACCAGGCTTTTGGACACCCCACAGAGGCGGGGGGTCTAAGGGGTTTATTTTGTTTTTAATCGGGACTCACAGACCTTAGTTTACAAAAACTCTCAGGTTACCCGTATATGCATAGCTTTTAAAATAGAATAGTTAAAGTTCAAAAGCATATTTGAATTTAACGAAAAGAAATCAATTTATTAATTCATCCTTGATATTAAACATAACATTTATGCAATTGTAAACTAGACTTTTAGAAGGCTTGCAACATCGGCTTGTTGGAGCCGGCAAGATGCTGCAAATACTTTTATCCAGTCTCGAATTTTTATTATTACTATGGGCTTTCTTTAGAAGGATTCACATCAGTAGTGAGACGACTGAGGTTGTAAATTTTAACAGCCCGCAGTTTATGTTTTTTTATTCATTATTGTATATTTTATTATTATTTTAGTTTTATTATTATTATTATTATTATTATTTTATTTAATTTTTTACTTTATTATAGAGAAGACTTCTTTTTGAAAAATTCAAGTATAAGTTTGAACTAAGACTAAAATTTTTGTTAATTATTAAAATACTAATATTGGATGATATAAGTTATTTTCCAAAAATAGCATGTATATTAATAACGGGTTAGAGTTTATGGGGAGAAAAAGCCACAAATTACATATGAGCTCTTAAGATTTCCAAATAATCCTTGCTTAGCATCCTACTCATACTTAACTCTATCATTTTTTGTTCTTCGCGATAATCGCGAACGCTTAGCCTAAAAGTTAAGGAACAAGCTAGAGCTCAACACGCTCGATTGAGTCAAAATTTATTCTTATTCTACCTAGCAGGAAGGTCAAAAATTTTGAACAATAATCTTATTTTATTTTTGAATTTTTTAAAATCTTTTCTTTACTTTTGAAAATTTTGGTAGGTTAAAAAAGGGATTAGTGCGACGGGAAAAACAACGGCATGCTGGCTCAATCATATCGATAGATTTCACCCATAATATAACTTCATCACTTTGTCCTCAATGTGAGATTCCACCATACTAATTCCAATGCATATTCTTGATATAAAGGGGTTAATCGATAAGATTAGGATATTAGATTCCCTAAATGAAGCTGAGGATATGAAGCTCGAATGTATGAATGGACAAAACCATGAGCACGAGAGTCTTCAAAAAGATACCGGGCCATATCTAGACATAAAAATCACAAAACATAAAACACGAGAAGAAAGTAAAAGCGGGGGGCCTCACTCCACTTTAATTGTTAGAAAATAGATAAGAAGATAGAAAAGCTTTTTTTTTTTGTTAACCGAGTCACGAGCATGACTCGACAGAAGTCAGTTGTCTGTGGAGCAAATAGGAAATTGTAAATTCTCAATTGGGCTTTCATTAATGTTTGGATAAACATTTAAGCACATGAAAGTTCCATTCCGATGAGATGCCATCAGCTCTAAGTGGAGATGTCGGGGTCAAAAATGGTGTCTTCACTCCTGATGGAGAGAAATAAAGAGATTCGCAGGGGTAGGTGTGAAACATGAGAGAAAAATTACCGAAATGACTATATGATGGAATCGTCATCTTTCACATCAATCTCACCTCCCCCTGGGTCAAAACATTCATCTTCATTAAGCTCATCAAATTTTTTTATCACGGGTGTATCGGTCTCAATAATTAAGCTAATCTCAACATCTGGTGGTTCCGGAGGAGTATGAGGAAGTGACGGATCAAAATGAAATGATAACTCGGGAAGTTCCAAAAGAAATAACAATGCTAATCAACCTCCAATGTTAGGGTTCACCTTTAAAAGAAACGAAATATTTCGGGAAAGAGAGTTATTAGCATGTGTAGTGGTACTGCACTTTCTCGTCTCTTCCTTATGATCGCTAAAAGTCTCGAATTAGGTAATGAGAGAGTTATCTGAAAAGAGGGATGAAGTATCGGAATCCTTTTCTTCTCAAAGAACAAATTACTATCCGTGACGGAGATGAGGACTGGGGAGGGAGACTTGAGCACACGATCAGGAGTAGGGTTGTCATTCAACGATTTGATGTTAGTAATAAGACGTTTGACGTTTAATAATTTCTCACAAAGAATAACGTCTTGGATTTGAAGAATATCTTCTAAATAAAACTCTTTCTCTTCTTGATCAACATTATTCACCTCCTCTAAGCTAAAAGTACTCGCTTGTCACTCAAATTAATTTTCATTTCTCGAAGTACCATCATCGTTGGAAAGCGGATATAAAATCTCAGAATGATCGTTCAAGTATCAAAGTGGATAGGTATCTTACTAATACGGGCACATCACACATATCTTCGAAAATACCCTTGAACTCACTTGGGATTGGGACAAGGTTCTCAGCACTAGGAATAGTGTCAAGATGCTCGTCCCCCATACTTAGAGAGTTATCGGGCTCCTCGATCGGTAAGTCGGGTGTGATTGCTTTAGGCTTGCTATATATAATAGTATACTCATCATCGCCATTGTCGTAGAAAGTAGGACGATTCCAACTTGGACAATTAATATATTCAGATAGCTCTTCTCTAATATTTCGCACATCTTCAAGGAGTTTACTCATCAATTCTTGAATATCCTCTTGTTGATATTGCTGGTCTGTCAAAGCATCCTTAATTTTGCCAAATCTCTTCCAAGCTATCAATATAACCTTTGGTGTTACTCCATAAAGGTATACGACTAATCTTCCCTCCAGAGGTCGTAATATCTTTCATAAAGTATTCTAGCTTCTTCATCGTCCATCATAGAAAAATCCTATTGGGAGTTAAAACTTTGAGTTGCAGTCCATCTTTTTCTCTTGGTTGAATTCCTTTAAGGAAATTTGCAAAGTATTCATGAGTTTAAGAAGCAATTCTTGAATACTTTCAGGTTGATTCTGCTCTTTATTCATTGTTTGTTAATCTTAGAAATCTGCCTCTCAGTAGGCAATAAAGCCATTGCACTTTTTATTAGTAGGTATATGATCATTACTACTTTTAAAGGGCTATTGAATGGTTTCCATTATGTCTTCTCGAGCTTGCAATTTTCTTTATCGTTTATTGAGGCAGATAATTGACGGGAACTGCGAGGGTTGTTGAAATTGGTCAAAACGGTAAGGCATTAGTTTTATAGATATCTTGGTTCATCGGATTGATACTGAAAAGTGGCTGAGGACCCCCCGCAGTTTTCACAACAATAGGGTATTGTTGATGGAATATACTTGGTGGAAGTTAGTGGAATACATTATTATTGAAGTTTTAATTGTAAACAAGGGTACCGGATTAGATTTAAACAGGGAACTTGTGTTGGACAATCGTAACCAAAATGAGTATCGTTTCCACATAACTCACAAAAATTCGTCTCGTACTGGGGTTGTGGAGGGTATTCGGAAAAATTTTGATTATTATCGAAATAATTCGGTTTTGGATCATAAGCGAATGATTTTTCATTTCTCGAAGGCTTAATGAATCAATATCCCCCTCTTAACAGGTCCTTCACACCCGCAACACAGTGTTGGTTTTCCATCTCCATAAGTGCAATTTTAACATGTTCCAAGTACTTATTAACACCACATTGCGGGCAAGTATCATAGATTGTAATAAAAAACCTATTGTACATGGTTGACCGCATCCCACACACTCACGTTGGTTATACGAAGACATGTCGAAGAATTAAACGATATAGAGGATAAGAAGAAAGAATTAACGGATAAGAGGTTAAAGAAGATTAATTATAGATTTTTCAAATAATACATAAAGAAATTAGAAAAAGAAAGAAAATATTTTTGATTCATCGAATAATCAACAAACTTAGGGTAACTCCCTTAAGTGAAATTCACAAAAGAAGTGCGCCTTTTTCGTAAGTGACACAAAACGGTTACATTTTGCTTTTTGATTTTTATTTTTGATAATAATTAATTGTTTGAACAATTAATTTTCCATATCCCATTTTAACATCCTTGATAAACTATTTCCTTACTATGTGTTCGTTTTAGCTATTTGGTATTAACTCTCCTTAATGATTAATTATTTATACAATTATTTCCCCTATCTCGTTTAACAACCCTAACATAATGTTTCTCTAAGGTATGCTGACACGCTCTGAACACGCTATACGCATATATATAGTATATAAGGATTATATCAAATAATATTATAGTAAGTATTTTCCGTCGGGTTCGAGAAACAAACTTTTAACCAAAGTTGTCTTAGAAACCTCCCGGGTCGTTTTCCCTCGACGAAGTGTGAATTGAAAATCGGTTAAGTCCGTGATCGCGCGTTTTGAATGGTTTAAAATGATTTTGATTTGGGTTCCTAAATCCTACTTGACATATTGATAAAGTAAATAAAAGCATAAAAAACAAACAAAGCAATAAAAACAATTAAACATGTAAAGCATTAAACAAAAACGAGTATTTAAAACGAGACAAATAAGCAAGCATAATAAATTTAATTTTAAACATGCAAACTTCTAAAATAAATCCTACATTAAAAAGAATCATATTTTTATTTATTTATTTTTTTATTTATTATTATTATTATTATTATTATTATTATTATTTTAAAACTTTAATCTAAATAAATGTCGAAAATTAATAATCTCTAATCATATTTTGAGTCCGCACTAATTTCTAAACACTAAATGAGCAAATAAATCAACTAACTAAAATGGCAAACGTTATAACGTCAAAAGATAAAAATAAGTCTACACTAAGCATTGCAAAAAAAATCAAATAGGCAAACATATTATAAAACGATAAAATAAATCTACTCTAGTTATTGAAAAAGGATTAGAAAATTGAACCAAATTGAAGAGCCGCAATTAAACGAATACCACCCGATTATTCGGTCTAGCTAATTAAATCCTCAAGCTCCGCGCCTCGTGAGTTAACCGGTACCAAAAGTCAAACGAAACAATACAAACTGTTAAATAACAACAGTGATACAATACTAGTCACAATGAACCACTTGGCCCAACACTTAACTACACAGGCCCAATTATCAATCTATACACACGAAAGCCCAAAAAGAAAACTCATTTTGCATTTGGAAAATCATCTTGCGACCAGTAGATGAATTTTTATGGAATTAAGCGAATTCGATTTTTAGAAAAGAAAAAAAAACAAGCTAAGAAAGAATAAAAAACGACTTAGAAAAGGTTTTGAAAAAAATTTATAAGCTACAAATTACTAGCACACGCTCTCAAAACAGTTCGGTTGTCGAGGCTTATTTTGAATAAGCCGAACACATAAGTTCACGCAACCTTGTTTAGTATTCGAATCGAGCTATTAGATCAACTAGAAATAAGCCTAGAGTAATAAGCAAAACGAAGTCTATTTAACCAATGATTTTAGAAAATAAGCTATGAAAAACTTAAACCATCTAAATAAGCATTCGATCTAAAGGTGTCATAAGCTTATTAATAAGCTGAGCTAGAAACACTCGTTGCACCTTTTTCCATGTCGAAATAAGCTTAAGTTTAGGATAAGCAAAACGTAATAAGCTAAAGGATAATAGAAAAGAGAACGAAATAAGCCAAAGCTGATTTAACGATCTATAAGCTAGATCTGAAACAAATAAGCTATAGAAACTTATTTGATTTCAGAAAATAAGCTAAGAAGAAAAAGACTTATTTGAAAAGCTAAAAGGATAAGTAAAGAAAGAAATAAGCACTTTAAGTAATATAAAAACAAAAACAATAAAACTTCATTTCATCTTCAATATGTTCAAAGGTACAAATAGTCCTCTTTTTATTTAAACCAAAATAAGCATACAATAGTGGTATTAAACTTCAACCAAGCTTTTACAAAATTAGGAAATAAGCAAAATAAAAGAGCTAATAAAAATAAAAGCTACACTACTATTTTTACTCAACTAACTAAATCAACAAATGTTTTTCTTTGGGGGGGGGGGGGGGGGGAGCGGGTTTTAATTTATAGGAGGAGGAGGGGTGAAAGTGTAAATTGGCCCCAATCATTAGCTCATAATTCCTCCAATCATTGGCCTTGGTTATGTATCACACGGATTGGCATAAGAAAATCATATAGATCTACCGCTTGTCTTGTGCCACGTGGCCATTCGTCTAGCTTCCATTCAACGCAGCTATTTGGACTGTTGGATCATTTTCACTTTCTTACATTTATAACTGAAGTATGATTTGAGATAGAATCTCTATTCAAAGCCACGTGTAAACATGTTATTCGTCTTCTCATAGCTAGTGGAGGAGCACATGTATTTCTTGATTTAATTTCTAGCTCACATGAGCACTTTAACTCTTCAAAATTAGATTTTGATATTATATTGTTTTGGGCTTAAGAGCTTAATGGGCTTAGTAGCAATATGGGCTGGCCCGGCCCATAAAATGGGTTACGGGCTGGCCCAATAAAATCTGAGGGCACCGTTAGACTCGTATTCTCGCGCTCTTTTCACTGGTATGCTCGAGGACTTTTCACGACTTTGTCTTGAATTTGAATAATAAGCACTCTTGATCGCGACGAACCCGTAAATACCCGTTTTTGCTCCGTTATCAATCATTTTTACCTGCAAGACATAAAAAATACCAAACAAACATATTTGCAAGATAATTAAGCATATTTTAGTCCTTTTTACAGTGTTTTACGGGATATAAAAGATGTGTGTTTAAGCAAATACCAAATCCCCCCACACTAAGTCAATGCTGGTCCCACATGCAATGTAATAAAACTATACCCGGAAATAAATAATTTTTCCCCTTTTAACTTATGACCCCCTCACAATCAAACAAGAACAGAAAATGTCCATTAAAAGGTTCAAAAATCATTTAATTTGCAAGCACCTCCGTTTTAACCATTTTTTTATTTTCATAATTTACAACTTACACTTATTCATGTGTGACATAATGTATTGCTTTCATTATTCATCGATAACTTTTAGGATCACGAAACAAAAAGCACAAAAAGTGTCCAAATGGATAAATTCATCGTCCCCGACTTTCTTCTCCAAGCCAAGCTTAAAAACAAGATCATTGTAAAATACAAGTTATGATGCTAACACTACTCATAAAAGCTAATTGTGTACTTACTTTTCCTCCCTTATTCCTAATTTTGTATCTTAAGATTTTATTTAAGTCATATACCCGAAGGCTCTTTAAGACTTTATTTCGATACTTATTAATTCCAAAAATAAAGCATAACGGTTAAAAACGCAATAATTAGCTTCTAGCCCTTTTCAAAAGATACCAATGTCATCAAGATTAAAGTCCACATCGAGGCGACCAAAATTTGGCTTTTATTAGGTTACTTAAGCAAGGTACCATTCATGTCATATACCCTAAGGCTCTTTAAGACATAAATAGACCAATCTTATTTGCACCATATACCCTAAGGCTCTTTAAGGTACAAACAAGACAAAAATTAAGCAACAATATCCATTCCATATACCCTAAGGCTCTTTAAGGAATGAATAAGGCTATAATTTCACTTATTAAATTCTACTTACCCCATATACCCTAAGGCTCTTTAAGGGATAAGCAAAATATTTATTATTGTGATACATATAGTATGCCAAATTAAGTATTCCTGATGTGTACTCATCTTAATCACAAAGGAACTAAAGAAAACTTCTATTAACTAATTATTAACCAAAAAACCGCACAACTCTATTTATTAAACAATTATATATAAAGGTGAAACAAGCTAATGGGAGAAAAAGCCACAATTAACACTTATGAGCCTTAAAGAAATCCAACTATTCTATGTTTAGCATCAAAACTTATACTCTACTCTATCATCTCTTGTTCTTCACAATTTAAAATTTCTAATAAAGAAACTAGTGAATGCTTAGCTAAATAAATCGATCTTTGCATATTTAAAATTAATTATGGGAACTTGCAAAATCTTGATTTTTTCAAGCTAGACTTGCTTTTTATAGCTCTTTGTATAAAAGATTAGAAAATTTCAATTTATTTAAAGTTAAGGAGAAAGCTAAGATATAAAATCGGCCGGGTCAAAATTTATTTATGTTCTCACCAACGAAAAGCCTACATTCGTGTCAAAACACTTATTCTTTTTTTCATCCATTATTTTTTTATATGAACTTTTAACTTTTTACATATAAAAAAATTTTAAAATTTTCGCAGGAAAACAGGGTACGTAAGAACAACGAGCAAAAGTAGGTAAGATCATATCGAAGATATACCACCCCATACTAAAACTAAATATTGTCCTCAATGTTTCCTAGTCTAAGGCTCAAAACCCATACTAGAACTCAAAGAGTCGAATGTATAATCCGAGCATGGAGAAAGTATCACAAAAATCTTAAGCCGTTTATCAAGTATGCTAAAAGATAGATGTTAGTCGATAATAATCTAGGATATCGGATTTCCCCAAACTAATGGCAAGCAAAGGCTAGGAAGCTAGAGTAGACCAGGACAAAACACCAAACATGAGAGTCTTCAAAAATTTTGGGTCAATCCTACAAACAATCACAAGCACGAACAACAAGAATTGGAAGAGTACAAGCCTCCTCACATCACATTAGAAATAAGAAAGATAAAGGATAAGCATGAGGTGCCTCGCACTTTGTTTTTGGTAACCGAGTCACATATCTTGACTCGATCCCCGCACTTAGTTGTCCATGGGGATGGTTTGGAGATCCGGGACTACCTAAAATGGTATGTCTCCTCCAAAGTAATGCTTCACACGATGACCATTCACCTTAAAGTTTGGACCATCGGGTTGAGATAACTCGACGGTTCCATATGGAAAAACTTGGGTGATGGTGAAAGGTCCCAACCAACTGGTTTTAAGCTTTCCCGAGAATATCTTTAGACGAGAATTGAAGAGTAAAATCGGATCACCAAACATTGAAAAATGCGGTTTTTGATTTCTTAGAGCGTTAAATGCTTTTTGGTCCTTCTTTATATGAAAGAATTTCGTATGCTTGATCCCGGACTCATCTAAGTTCATTAAGTTGAGTTCCGGTTGTATCACCTACGATTTTAAGATCAAAATTATCATGTTTCAAGGCTCAATATGCCTTATGCTCTAACTCAATAGGTAGATGACAAGACTTTCCGTACACGAGCTTATAAGGAGTACAACCAATTGGTGTCTTGAAAGCAGTACGGAATGCCCATAAAGCGTCTTCTAACTTATCAGACCATGAGGCACGGTTTTCACCAACCGTCTCTCTGATACGTTGCTAAGCCTACGATTGAAACCTCCACTTGTCACTCGTTTATGGGATGATAGTGGTAGTAAGACGCATGAGTGCCCATACTTAGACATTACTTAGCAAATTTATATTTACAAAAATAGGTCTCATGATCACTGATATATAGCTCTATGAGTTCAAATTGGGAGAAAGAGATTTCAAGAATTTTTCTACACCGAGCATCATTGTGGGGGGGCGCCTTCGCTTCCTACCCCTTTGTACTGTAGTCAACGGCTACGAGAATGTACTTATTCCCTCGTGAAGACGGGAATGGACCCATAAAATCGATACCCCATACATCAAAGATTTTACAAACTTGAATAGCGTTTTGAGGCATTTCATCTCTTTGTGAAATTTTGCCTTGATGTTGACACGTATCACAAGATTTGATCATAGCATGGGCGTCTTGATATATGGTTGGCCAAAAGAAACCGGCATCAAATACTTTCTTAGCGGTGAAATTGGCACCATGATGGCCCCCGATGGGTCCCTCATGATAAGCTTTGAGGATATTAATAGCTTCTTGGCCATGCACACACCGACGAATGATTTGATCCGCACAAATCCAAAATAATTAGGGATCGTCCCAAAAGTAATGTTTAACGTCCTTAAAGAATTTCTTCTTTTGTTGGGATGACATCCCTTTCATGATAAAATTCCCCGCATGGAAATTTGCAATGTCGGCAAACCATGAGGTACTTCCACTAGATATAACTCCAAGAGTTTCTAAAGGAAAATTTTCATTTATGTCTTTATTTTCTAACACATCCTTATGAGGATTCTTAAGTATAGATAAATGATCGGCCGCGAGATTCTCCATTCCTTTTTTATCACGGATGATGATATCAAATTCTTGTAAGAGGAGAACCCACTAGAGCAATCTCAGCTTAGCATCTTGTTTACTAAGAAGGTATTTAAGAGCCGAGTGATCCGTATACACTATACTTCTGGATAAGAACAAGATAAGGGCTGGAAAATTTTCAAAAGATAAAACTAGGCAGCATTTCTTTTTCGTTCGTAGTGTAATGAATTTAGAGCTTTTCGGTTCATTGGTCTTACTAGCATAAGGTAGAGGCTGAAAATGCTGCGGCTTACGTTGTCCCTAACGGCACCAAAAACAACACGGTGATCTTTCTCAAGAATGAGTTCATTGGTCTTTTTTTTTTTTTTTTATTTTTTTTTAGCAATTTATGAAATAGTCTTGGATAAATCTGTCAGTAAAAACCGCATGAACCTAAGAAACTCCTAACACCTTTTACGATGGTCGGATGAGGCCGCTTAGCGATAACCCCAAGTAAAATATATCGACTTTTAGACTCGATCAACCTTAATCCGGACACTTTGAAATTTTATTGACCTAAAAACTACAATTCTTCTTTACACATAAAATAGGCACTTCCCCAATTTAGAACTAATTCGTTGTCTTCACACCCTTTTTAGCATTTTGTTTAAATTGGAGAGGTAAAGAAGCAAAAACTTATTCCCCAAAATATATGAGAAATCATCCACGAAAACTTCCATAGTCTTTTCGATCATATCATGGAATATGGCCATCATACACCTTTGGAAAGTACCGGGAGCATTACACAAGCCAAAGGGCATGTGACGATAAGCAAAAGTTCCATAAGGGCATGTGAAAGTGGTTTTCTCTTGGTCTTGTGGATCTATTGGGATTTGAAAATAACCTAAAAATCCATCTAGAAAACAATAAAACTCATTTCTGGCTAATCTTTCTAACATTTGGTCCATAAATGGCAACAGAAAATGATCTTTACGAGTAGCTTCATTTAATTTCCTATAGTCAATACAAACTATCCACCCGGTAACTAATAGTGTTGGAATTAATTCATTATCTACATTAGCAACGACGGTCATACCACCTTTCTTGGGTACACAATGAACGGGGCTTACCCTGGGAATAACAGAAGATCGGGTAAATCATTCTGGCATCAAGGAGTTTGATAACTTCCTTTTTTATTACCTCATGAATTTTTGGGTTAACCTGTCTTTAACTTTGTACCGCGGGTTTATAATCTTCCTCCATCAAGATTTTGTGAGTGCAAAACCGAGGGTCAATACCCTTGATGTCGGTGATTTTCCAAGCAATGGCCTGTTTATGTGATTTAAGCACCTTTAAGAGGGCTTCTTTTTCATCATCTTTTAAATTGTTTGCAATAATCACGGGTAACTTATCGGTTCCCTCTAAGTAAGCATATTCCAAATGAGATGGTAAATCTTTTAATTCTAATTCCGGAGGCTCTTCAATTGAAGATTTTGCCTTAGTCACTTCTACTTGCTTTAGGTCCATCGGAGGGAGTTGAAACGGGTCATTATTTAACAATTTTTCAATTAAGCAAATATCTCCCTCTAGGTCAAGATCCGCATGATCAATTTCCGATGAAATTGAATCATCCTTGAGATAAGCCTCGATCTCTTCCAAAATGAAGTCACTTCCCTCGAACGGAGTGAGGGAAAGAGAAGAGTCAGAAATAATAGGCTCAGAAGTCGGGGTGGGATTGCCACCCGTAGAATTATTAGAAAAACCAAGCACTTCTTGAGCATACTCCTCACAAGCAACATCAATAATGTCAATTCGGTTTACAGACATATCATTATATGTATATGAGTATCTCGTAGTTTGATTGAGATTAAAAGTTACGGCTTCGTCATTAACCCGAAGGGTTATTCTTCTCCGTAAATCAATGTAAGGCACGGCACCGGTCCTCGAGAAGGATCTCCTGAGAATGAGGGGAACCCGAGGATCAGCATCAAAATCAACAACAACAAAGTCAGTAGGAAAGTGAAACTTCCCCACTTTGACGAAGACATCTTCGGCAACTCCCTTAGGACAAGTAATGGATCGATCCGCTAGCTCAAGATTCATTCGATTGGGGGTAAGTTCGGGTAGGGAAAGCTTCTTCCATATGGAAAAAGGCATAAGATTTATGCTAGCGTCAAGCGGCCAGGTCTATGAACATCAAATCCATTCCCTAGGAAATCACTCATGGTAAGAAACTTGTCGGGACTCTCCATGCTTTTCGGGAGCTTTTTAAAGGAGATCGTTTCCGAAACAATTTAATTCAATGAGTATTTAGGCTAATTCAAACAAATTGTCTCTTATTTTATAAGCAACTTTTAATCGTAGGGCAAATTTTGGCATTAAAAGAAGTGCATCCGCGAAGCTAATGTCGAAGGCAAACTTGAAAGTTTGAAAGAACTTGTCATTGATTCGTAGCTTTTTCACGGAGCTTTTGATCATTAAGTCTAGAAGGATATGGAATACTAGGCTTAGGTAAAGTCTTCGGAACAACGGATTCTAGAATAGGAATAGGAATAACCGAAGGTTGGATGTGAGTAGTACTTCCTTAGAAATTAGTTTGCTCTTTATCCGTTGTCTCCTCGGTTTCTTGTTCCACTACCTTTTTTGGAGAAGGATTAGTAGGAATCGATGGTCCCTCATAAGCAACACCACTTCAAGTAGTGATTGCTTTCATCTCACCCTTTAGGTTAGGAATAGTATTACTCAGAAGAGTACCCGAAGTTGAGGCTTAGTTTTGGAAGAAACTACATAATGTACTCCTCATATCATTATTTAGATTCATCCTAAGACTTTCCTCTTGCTTATTAAAATCACCCCTTAAAACATTAATTTGAGTTTGCATATTTTCTATTCATTGACTCATTAGATTTCATGTAACTTGAAAACTCATTTGAAATCCCTTGTTGAAACTGTGATTTATTAAGAGCTTGAAAATGTCGGTTTTGAAATCCTTGATTTTGAAATTTTAAAGCATGATTAATTGGAGCTTAAAAACCTTGATTACCATGAAAATTATTTCCCCGATTAAAATTATTCCTTTGATTTTCATTAAACCTATTTTGATTATTTTGCAACGGAGAAAAATCGGGTGGTGCCATTTGGGTAGTTGCTAGCACGGTTTGGAGGGATTACTTGATTGTAAGTACCCGTTGCCGCACAAACACTAGATTGATTGCTATCGGTAGAAATACAATCATAATAAGCATGGGCACCACCATAAATCACTCAAGATTCCTCAACCGCTTTAACCGTAGCGGGTGCCAATTTTTAATTATCACTACTATTAATAATAAAACATGCATCTTGAGTGCATTCTTGTAAACCATTAGCTAACAAATGGTTCAGCAAAATTTACAAAATGACATTATTTATATCAATTGCATACTCTAGTTCATTACCGTGTTGCCCACTACTCTCAAACAAAATATTACACTACTGAATAGCCAAAATTGTTCCTTGAGCACACATCATTGTAGTATAACAATTATACAAAATGGTAATTCATTGGCCCAAGTAAAAAACTTGTAAACATCGCCCTCCTATAACAAGTTGTGGCTTCCAACTTTTGAATCTCAAAAACTCAATCTCTCTTAAAATGCGCGAGACCAGCCTTCTCCCATACATGATCATTTCTAGTACTCTCTGACAACTTGAAAGTGAATCCAAAATAGTGAAATCAAACTAGTTAAGTGAAGTTTCCTATTTCACAACCTTACAGTGCACCACATCTGTTACACATACATATCCCACATTCAACTCTAAATCCCAGATAAGCCATTAAACTAACATGACAAAGTTACTCTGCTCAGACTTATAATGTCACGTCTGCAAATATATTAATATGACAAGCAGGCAAATTGGAGACAGATGTAACATTCCGTATTTTCAGGTCTTTTACGACGTCATTAAATTCACTATTTATTTATTATTTATTTTTTTTCTCTCGTGCGCGTTTACTTTTAATTTTAATAGTTAAGTTAAATCGCGTAAGTTATAAATCAACAATTAGCGTAAACGGACACCAAAAGAATTAAAGTTTACGTCAAGTAATCATTATATTATTTTTACAAAAGTAATAATCAACTTTTTATATTTTGCAAGAGCTAGAGTAGGTATGAGTTCCATAAGGACTCCAAAAATGACTAGTCTTAATGCTATTAAACTACATAAGAATGACAGATAATTCGTAACTCCAGTTATTTGTTTAGCATAAGTGACAATAAGCATCTGATCGGGTATAATCTTAGAGCCTGCAAATATTCACTAGCATTAACAACGATGATGCTCGGCAACCAACTCCAATCGATAAACACAACTAAATTGTTAGGACATCCGAAATCATTATGAATTAAAGAAATTATACAACATGAGTAACAATAAATCTAATCAGTTAAATAAAATTGAAAGTAGTCGATAATTAACAGTTTAATGGTAACAAGACGCATCTGATCAGTTCATTAGTAATAGATTTATTTACGGCTATGAGCCTATGATGATTCCTAACTAGCTCTAATTGAAAAATTACTCAATTCATTGAAGTAACAATGAACGTATAATCATTTAACTAGTTTGAACCTAGTCCATAAATTAACTTGCAATTTATTGATATGAGTCCAAAAAGTCTAGGAGGCATCATGATTTTCTTAGTGATGAAAGTAAATCATAATATTCATTGAAGTTATGTTTCAAAGTCAAAGAGCTTCAAGGTTATCACTAGATAGTAAACAAAATTCTAACACGAACTTCATGAATGAATCAAGAAGAAGCATACCGATGAAACAAGTTCAAGGGGGTGCTGAGACTGAGACCTCCCACGAGCTAAGAAGTAACAAGAGGCTGTCATGAGTTGTTGTGGCCCAATTGATGGGTCTGGAGAGTCTAACCGACTTTAGTAGTGAAGTTGAGACCTCGAAGATTATATCGCCTCTCAGTGACCATCCAAGTTTAAGATTGTCAAGAAATGGTGAGGAATATAAGCAAAATCATGGTTCCATTTCTCCAAGGGTGTACTTGAAGATTAAACCATCTTCATAACAGCAAGAAGACAATGACGAGTCGACAAAAAAAAAACCTCTGTTTATGGTGGGATGGAGAAAAGATCAAGTGCACTTGAATTTAAAACATCAGGGAAGTATCTCAGAGCACTTAAGCAAATACTTGAACCAATGCAAACCACAAGAAGAGTGTTGGAAAAAAAAGAGCAGTCTCTGGATAGCCAGAAAAGTGACCAATCATGTTCACTGACGGTCAAGAAGACTATCTCTTCTAAGAGACGTGATCCCAAAACCTGCAACAGACCCGACGCAGATAGCTATAAAACAATTATGATGGCAGGTATACACAATGCCTAACCATATGCTAAAAGAGCCAGGGTAAAAGATAGTCTCTGGTGAAGTCAAATTTAATACGTATTATATTAATTAATCTCGTAAGAAATTCTTTCAAAATTCTTCCTCAACAAGAAACAGAAGGAATAAATCTCACAAAAGAAAACATAATTCGTATATTTTTATCCGGGAAGTATTTTTCCTCGGTCGTGTCCCAACGAAATCGGAAATGAGAATTTAAGAATAATTCGGATTCGAGCTTAGAATGATAAAAGACTTTTTGAATTGTTGATTAAACTACAAATGTAATAGCAAGAATTAGAGAAACAATGAAATAGCACGAAATTTAAATGCACAAAACGTATTAAACGCGAGCTAAGATTGGAATTTAAAAACTAAGGCATAACTCTTAACAAATTTTATACCTAAAAATCACAAATTTAAAAAGAAAATTTTAAGAAAAAGAATTAGAATTTTTTATGTATTTTTGAATTTTTTATGATTTTCTAAAATTTAATGATTTATCAAAAATAAACTTTTTCTAAAAATTAACACTAAAATTTTTCTTTTATTTTTCAAAAATACTAGTTTTAAAATGAAAATTATTGCAAAAAGAATTTTAATTTTTCAACTATTTTTCTATTTTTTATGAATTATCTAAGAAAAAGGAATTAACTACATACTATTTTAATTTCTAGAAAATACAGAATTAATTGGAAAAATATAGAAAAATGGTTTTAAAACACTAAAAATGTGCAGAAAAATTATGGAACAAAAACCCCTAAATTTTATAAGCTAATTGAACCCTAATTTTATTGATTAAAACTATAAACCCTAAATTTATAAAACTATTTTCTAAAATATTAAAATTATTTTACTTATTACAAAAGACAGGGTAAAAAGTGTAGGAAAGGAAAGATAAGGGTAGGCGGGTGAAATATAGAAAATTTACACTGTAACTCAAACGGGCACCCTTGAACTTTAAGAAAACTACCAAACAGACCCTATGATTATGGCTTATTTTGGCTTATTAAAATTTGAGAATCAGCAAAAACTCAAAACTACAAAGTTGTAGTTTAGCTTATTCCTAACAACATTAACAAAAGCACTTTGCACTTTTGCCAAAAGAATAAGCTGGAAAATAAGCTGATAGTTGCTGTTACAGAAAGTTATGATTTAAAAAGCTAAAAATGTTTTGGCTTATTCCAGGCTTATTTCTTGATGAAAATAGAAACTAAAAGATGCTATGTGAAGCTCATGATGTATACTAATGGTATTTAAACTAAGTTTACCCTAGTGTTAACAAGTTTTAACAAGAAAATTAAGATGAAAAATTGCAAGGTTTTAGGCTTAAGCTGTTGAAAGTTGCTGATGCAATTGGCATTGGTATCCAATGCAGGCTAAGCTTTTAGCTGAAAACTCATGAACTCAAGTGATACTAGAAATTTACATTATACAATTTTAAACACTCTTATACTAAAAATCACTTAAGCTTCAAATTTTGCTTAAAACCAAAACTGTCCTGGTGCAAAGTAAGAAATTTTAAGTCCTAAACTTTGTAAATCAATTCACTAACTCCTAAATCCTATGTAGAACCTTATTATTTAACTATACTCAGCTATTTAAAGCATTATGACAGAATGTATTTGACTTTAGGAGTCAAATGCATCCTATTCCAAACACACCTTTAAGTGAAAATGCTTAAACTATAGTGAGCTTAAAACTGATTTAACAACTAATTCAACTGAAACTTTTTATCTACACATTCTAAATTTAACCTACTTAAGCTGTTTAAACTGTAAAATTATTAGCTTATTAGGAGGAAACAAGCACTTACTCTACTAGCTTATTTCTCCCTTGTTGCTTGAAAATGACCTCAAACTCTTAAGTGATCATACTTTTTGATTATAAATGATTAGAATGATGAAATGAGTGCTTAAAAACAAAGTTTGACTACAAATGAGCTTTTGAGAATCAATAAGCTCACACTAGCTTATTTAGAGCTTATTGATCAAAAACGTATTATACTTAAAAACAAAGGGTGTGGTTCACTTCGGCTTGGTCTTGGCTCTTTTATACAAGCTCTCAGCCTTCTTGGCTCATGGTTTGTGAGAGTAGGAAGCTTCCCAAGGTAATCCTAGCCCTTTGTTTGCCTTCTCATGATCTCACCATTGATGGGTTGCTTCGGGTTGTGTGATTGTCGAGTGGGAAGGGTTATAGGGTTGGGGTTGAGTGGGGAAAGGTGAGGGATAGCTGTAGAGATGTACTAGGGTAGTGGTTTTGGCCATAAACCATGGGGGAGGGGTGGTATGGATTTGGCGGTAAACGGGTTTGGGGTACGTTTATGGTTACAGGTTTAAAAGGTATCTTTGGAGATGGTGCAATACTAGCCCTCACACTTTCTCTCTTTTTCCATTTCTTATTAAGCCGATTTTAGAATCATTCCGAACGAGATGAAGTTTCATTGGACTAGTCTGGGGAAACGAACCGCGGTGATCATACTTGCCCGGTCAATCTACGTATTATATATTATATTATTTATTTTTGAGAGTGAATTTTATCAAGGTAACTTGTCAACCTTTCTTATTACTCTCGGGATTATATTATTTTATATTTGTTTTTTTAGTGTATAAAACTACGCATCCGTTTTTGGCTATAATACGTTTAGTAGATCCGGGCAAGTTATGATACCTCTTTACTAGGGTCGTTTCCCCAATGACTAGTGCAATGGAAAACTTCGACTCGTTGTGAATGATTGATTTGAATAAAGAAAGAGATTATTTTTGAATTTTTGATTAAACTACAAATTTAATAAACAAGATTGAAAAACAATTAAACTAGCACGAAAATTAAATGCACAAAAACGTATTAAATGCAAGCTAAAACTGAAATTTAAAATCTAAAACACAACTTTTAATAAATTTTATACCTAAAAATCACAAATTTAAAATGAAAATTTAAGGAAAAAGAATTAGAATTTTTTATGTATTTTTGAATTTTTTATGATTTTTTAAAGATTTAATGATTTAACAAAATAAACTTTTTCTAAAAATTATCACTAAAATTTTTCTTTTATTTTTCAAAAATACTAGATTTTGTAAAAAGATGAAAATTAATGCAAAAAGAATTTTAATTTTTCAACTATTTTTCTATTTTTTATGATTTATCTAAGAAAAAGTAATCACTAAAAACTATTTAAATTTCTAGAAAATACAAATTTAATTGGAAAAATATAGAAAAATGGTTTTTAAATGCTAAACTAGTGCAGAAAAATTATGGAACAAAAAAGCCCATTTTTTAACCTAATTGAACCCTAATTTTATCAATTAAAACAAAAACCCTAATTTTATTAAAACTAAAAACTAAAAATTAAAGTTTATTTATTATACTAGAAAAGACAGGGTAGAAAGTGCAAGAAATGAAAGTATAGGGTAGGCGGGCTAACTTGGGAAAATTTACACTATAGCTAAAACAGTTAACCTTAAACTATTAGATAATGACAGAACAGACCCTACGATTTCAGCTTATTTAGCTTATTTAAAAAGTGATTTTCAGACAAAACTTAAAACTACAAAGTTGCTTAACAGCTTAATCCTAACAACTTTAATAAAAGCTCTTTCAAACTTTTTACAAAAAAGAATAGCTACAAATAAGCATCTAATAGGCTGTTCAAAAAGAAAGTAGTATTTGAGGACATTTTAGGATTTTTGCTTATAAAGAGCTTAAATCTGATGAAAGCTAAAAAGCTAAAAGAGGTTATTGAAGCTTAAGATGTGCTTTCAAGAAGATTTGAACTAAAATGAACCTTATGCTTAAACAAACCTAGGAATGAAAATTAAGATGAAAATTGCATGTTTTTGTTGAAACTGTTTTTTTTTGCTTTTTTCTCATAAGCTAACAAGTTATTTCTTGGACCTTAGGTGCTGTGATTTGAAAATAATACCTAGCTTACTCTAATAACTCTAGTCTAAAAGGATTTGTAAAACTCTAAAAGGAAATGAGAAATTTCAAAGAGTAAAAAGCTAACTCCTTAAACTGATATGCTGATGCATTGCTGTTGCAATGTGTCTTGCTGGTGCAATTGACAAGGAACAAGGATACAAGCTAGAATTTTCAAACTAACACTTAACTAAATGCACTAAGTGAGCACAACATAACCTTGAACCTTAAATTGCTTATAAAAATCCTTAAATCGAAAAATCTTATACTGGAAATTTGCCCTGGTGCAAGAAGCTTTTAAACTCATAACTTTTTAAAACTAGATCCTAACCTTTAAAACTTCTTAAATCCTGTTATATGGTCCTAAACTCAACTAAATGAGAAGTTTTATAGAGTGTAGTTGACTTTAAGAGTCAAAACCATTTGCTTAAAACCAACACACCTTAAGATTTGCTGTCAACATAAAATTTGAATTTAAAGTCTATATTAAAACTAAAACAACCTAAACTTTTTAGCTACTTCTATTTGTGCTGGATTATTAGAGCTGATTGAAAACTAAAATGCACAGCTTATTTGAGAAATTAAGCAAGTTTCTCTATGTAGCTTATACACTATGTTGGACAGAATTTTTAAAAATGAAAGATCTATTGATAACTAAACTATCAAAACTCAAAACAGAATGAGAAAAACACTAATCAAGCTTAGTCAAACATTTATGAACTCAAATGAAAAGCTAATAAGCAAATGATATACTGAAATTAAGCTGTAATGAAATAAAAATGATGAAACCTTTATTTTGTAGTCTCAGGATACTTAGGCTACTCTATCTGAATGAGTAGCCTAATTCAAATCGAACGGCTACTTAGCCTCCTAAACCACTTAGAAGCTTAATAAGCTATAACTAGCTTATTTCTTCCTTGAACCTTGAAAATGACCTCAAATTACTTAAGTGATCATGCTTCTCAAGTAATCATAAACTTTGATGTAAATGATAAGAATAGAACAATGATTGACTAAAACATGATATAAGCTAAAAATGAGCTTATTAAAAGTGATAAGCTCAAAAGAGCTTATTTGATTAAATTCGACTTATAATTGAAACTTAAAAGACAAAAAGTCTTGCAAACTGAATTGTATTACTTGAATTAAAAGGTACAAGACTAGAAGGAAAGAGTACAAATGCTTTAGAGCTTTTTGCTAAACTTGGAAAGTAAATTGCTTAAAAATTGAAAAATTACAAAGAGAAAATTTAAAATGAAATCAACAACTGAAAAAATGATGTCTAAGGGCTGCTATTTATAGAAGAGAGGTGAAGAGAGGGAAAGAATTCCAGAGTGTTCCATTGAATCTCAATCGTTGATCTTTTATAAGTGAATTGTGGCCGTTTGATGAGTTTAGTGAGGTGGCATGGCCAATGAGCTGCTGCCACGTGTTGGATTGTGATTGGGGAGAGTGTATGAGAAGGATTGAAGGCTTAAAAAGGAGCGGGGGTGGGGAAATTTGGAGATGGGTTTGTGTAAACTTTGGGCGGGAAATTCTGTTGTGGGCTGTTAGACAGTTGCGAGAAAGCCGGGGTGTTTATTTGAATCTTTGAGATATTGACACATTCGGTCCCCGTCTTTGCTTCCGCCCCTTTCTAGTTATAAACAAAGGTTTGGTTTTTGACAACTTCAGTCCTTGTGGTTCCTTTGCTCTTCTTTCTCTTTATAAATCCACTTTCACTCTTGGCAACTTTAGCCCTTTGATCTTTGAAACTCCACATAAGCTTTTAATCTTTGAACACTTGACAACTTTGGCCCCTTGACTTTATTCTTGACCTTTGACTCTCTTAATTTCTGAGTTTGACTGTGTC
>BQNB010047256.1:0-43232 GCA_026074375.1 Tanacetum coccineum | reverse complement strand
ATATCAAAACGTGATGAGATGCCCTTAACTAACATTCAAGTATGTGAAATTTTTGATGTATGGGGTATCGACTTTATGGGACCATTCCCAAAATCATATAAGTTTGAATACATTCTTGTCGTTGTCGATTACATATTTAAATGGACCGAAGCTCAAGCTTTACCAACCAGTGATGCCCGAGTGGTTATTACTTTCTTGAAGCAACTATTCTGCCATTTCAGAATGCCTAAAGCTCTAATCAGTGACCGAGGTACTCACTTCTGTAACAAAATGATGGAAAAGACCATGAAAAAATAATAGAGTTAGTTATCGTTTCTCTACATCATACCACCCTCAAATAAGTGGTCAAGTTGAAAACACAAACAGAGCCCTTAAAAGAATTCTTGAAAAGACTGTTAAAGACAATCCTTCTATTTGGTCAAAAAAACTTGATGACGCTCTGTGGGCTTTTCGCACTGCTTACAAAACACCAACTGGTACGACACCATACAAACTCATATATGGAAAGAACTGCCACCTGCCATTTGAAATTGAACACCGTGCATACTGAGCCCTGAAGAATTATAATCATGATCTCATTGCTGCTGGTGAAAAATAAATGTTTTAGTTACACGAATTAGACGAACTTCGACACCAAGCCTATGAAAACTCTCGGTTGTACAAGGCAAGAACCCAAGTTTGGCACGATAGAAAACTAAGAATGAGAAAAGAATTCAAACATGGAAACAAGGTTCTACTTTTTCACTCTAAGTATAAATTCAAACAACCAAAACTCAGATCTCGCTGGCTAGGACCATATGTAGTGAAACATCAATATCCGTCCGGATATGTTGAACTATATGGAAAAGATGGAAAAATATTTATTGTTAACGGCCATCGACACAAACTATATCATGAAGAAGAAGAATATAATGACCAAAGGGAAGCAGTTACTCCCTTATTTCCTAAAGAATGAACTCCAGAAGCAATAGTTTAGCTAACGACTCTCTTAAAAATTAAGCGCTTCTTGATAGGCAACCCGTGCTTCACTTAAGTGTGGAGGAGTCCCTCCTCCATACAACTCAACTCGTATCCTTTATTTATTTTCTATAAAAACAACCAATTTTTGTGTGTGCTTTTGTGTGTTTACTTTTATGCAGTTAATATAAGTCAAATTTGGAAACTTATGAAGTAAATTCAAGGACAACTCTCTCGCAACTATATATCTCTATGCCTTGAGAAGTTCCGTTTTCTCTTAATTTTCCCTATTCTCTAGTTTATCAGTTATCACATTGTGGGCAATATTCAACTCAAGTGTGGAGGGGAGCCAAATAGGAAAATTAATCATATCCCTTCATGTTTGTCTTGCCAAAAAATTTCAAACTGCTATTTTAACAAAAATCTTAAAATTATGCTTTTTCAAAATAAAAAATGCTCTTAGTAAGACAAATCTAACCGGATTGACATCACAACTAGCACAACCTAATCCACTAAATTGTGATAATTATAAGCCTTAGAATATATTCGGGTACCCACTTTGGTACCTAAGATAATTGATGCCTTTAGCCTGTTCGAGTTAAGGTTTGAATGCAATTGCAAGTGTCTCACCCGTCGTGATGGCTGTGTATTTTTAATTTGTCTCCTTTTCTGGAACAGTGGTATTGGTTGATAATTATATTTGAGTGAGCTGGTAATTTAGAAGCTCAAGAACTTGTGCTTGATCATCATTTACTAGACCGAACCCTGATTAATCATATGTTATGAGGTAAAATTAATCCCGTAAGTTCTTGTTCTTGCAAGCACTCCCTTTAGTGCTAAGTTGCTGAAATACCTAAGTGAAGAAGTCAAAGTTGAAAGAAGAAGTTTTGTGCCAAGCTTTAGTTATCATCCCAAATATATATATATATATATATATATATAAGTGAATTCTAAATCAAACACATTCCCTATGTGAGGTGCTTAGTTATATGTCAATGCCTAAAAAGTTATTTAATCCTATAAACACTTGTAAAATCTAAACTTTCTCCACGTCATGATAAATAATTTTATTTTCTCTCTTTGATTGCTTGAGGGCAAGCAACAGCTAAGTGTGGAGGGATTTGATAACGCCTAAATTATACATGTTTTATGTGGCGTTATTTGTATATATTTAATCATTTCTCATGAACTTACGATACTTAATTGCATGAAATATGTGCAGGCTCACATGAAGATATTTCGAGCTCAAACACAACAAAGATCGAGTATTTATACACTAAGGAAACAATATACAAGAAAAGATAAAGATCAAGCTCTAAAGTGAAAATGTGCGCCGCACTTATCCCTTGTGCGTCGCACTTACCCTTTATGCGTCGTACTTCTTCTCAAGTCAATAGAATTAAAGACTTAGTCAAATGAATGCATTAACTCCACAAGTACGCCGCATAATTTCCTTTGTGCGCCGCACTTTCTATCTGACAATGAAGAGTAAATGAAGACTTAAATGCTGTTGCATTAATACCCTAAGTACGCCGCACAATTTTCTTTGTGCGCCGCACTTCTTCACTAATCATTTAATTCCCTCGCATTTAATCACCAAGTACGCCGCACAAAATCCTTTATGCGCCGCAGTTTCACCCCTCACTCACCCTATAAATAGAGGCTGGATTTTCATTCACAAATCATTCCATAATCTCATCAATCCATCGCATTCCTCAACTCGCACACACTAATACTCCCTCATAACCCGTTTCTACACCATTCTCCAGGCAGGGGCATAAACACAATATCCTTGGAGAATCAAGATCAAACAATCAGAACGAACGACGAACATCATACTAGTTTTCGTAAAATAATGAAGTATGTATCCAAAGCAAGTTATGTTAGTGAACTTCTTAGCCAATATAGGTGCTAAACTCTCATGACTACTCGGTGAAGTTTATATTAATAAATAAGTGTTTGTAAGAACAATATCTCATAAATCTCAAGCATGATATGCGATCCCGTTAATCCTATCTTATCAGTTTTTTGCATAGTAAACTTAGATTATATAATCAATCGTATAGATCAAAAGACCATTAGATCTATGTGGGTTTTAAAGATTGTCTATATCATTATATCGCTGTGTCGAAAAATCCTCTTTCGGAATTGATAAACAAAATAAGACCTTTTGATAAATAATAATAACTAACCTATTTGGGAGACACATTTGGTCTAGTCTACTAAATAATATTCTTGAGTTAATCAAGTATAATTTGTGAAAACTTTTTTCTGACAAAAACAAATTTTTATAGTTAAATGTTCCATCTTCCGAGTCTTAATCATTTTCTAACACTAATGGATTTATTTTCAAACTATTCGATCAGTCATCTTTAATATCACTGGTAAATGTTATTTATACCAAATGTTTTAAAGTCTGTATTTTTCGATTATTTAATTAACTACGTCACAATCCCTGTTGGACACTTGGTCGAGTACAAAAAAAATTAATACTACATGCTAGGGTTATACTATTTTACCCGTGTGTTTTCCCTATAATAAACTTGGTATTATCATTCATCAATTTAAAGCTATTGAAACACATCTAAGTTTTTTGAACTTTGATGTGTTCTAGGAAGCTTTAAATTAATAATCTAGTTTTTATCCAAAAACCAACTACACCCGGGTAAAGTATTAACCCCCATTTATAGTAGTGGTTTTAGGTAAGACCAGGACTTTCCACGGATTTGAAATCTTAGAAAGTGTCCATTATATTACGAAAGGTTATATCTATTAAGACATCACGATCTAAAGATAATTGAAACGCAAATTCAAGATAATAAAAAATGTTTATATAGGAAGACAAGAGTAATGGATGGAGAACACGGATTGCTAATCAGTTCATGAAATTTAGTATAAACAAAAGAATGAACGGGTAGTTTAATCAAGAGAAATTGTCTATTAACATAAAAAGAATCCTTTCGGCCTTTATCTTAATTAATAACGCTTTAAAAAATAAGTTCACGTTAGGAAAATAACAAATACAACTTTCTTTCAACAATGTTCCGATAGAACATGAGGTATGAGCAATAAATAATTCATATATTTGGGATGATGAATATTTTATTAGCTAATCCTCACAAAGCAAATACCTAGTTGTCATAGACAAACAACTAGAAATCAAACATATAGCCAGAGTCTTTTGACCTATATCCGGACTAGTAGATATGATCAAAATGATAATCGATATCCCAAAGTATCTAAATATCAGTTCGTATATATCATTTAACCAATATCATTAGACATCCCAAATTAATGACCATGTTACATCCATAAATCACAAAATAAACATGAATCAACACTCCATATTCATGGAGATAAAACACATAATAAGCATGTTAATTCAGAAACCCAGAAACCAACATAACATTCATGTAGAGAAACATGATTTATACCGACCAATAGCAATTATATTGATCTCAAGAGTTTCCTTCGAACAATGACTCTAACAACCCGGAAATTCAACTCCAAACTATAAACAACTCGGTCATAGCCCTTAATAGCTTGAATTACACCTTTTTGGATGATTAATACCTGGGAATTGTAATGAACTAAGAAAAATTCCCCAAAATCTTCCTAACTATCTTATTCTCTTATGATGATGAGAGAATGGTTTTGAGATGATTATTTTAGATCAGAATTCGTCTTCCTTTTATAGCCTTTTAGTGAGCATCAGTTGTGGGAAGAAGGCAAGCCAATGGTTGCATAATAATGGCAATCATTATGATTTTTGAGTAACTGAAGGTAAAGTGCGCCGCACTTGAGAAATTGTGCGCCGCACTTGGTCTATAATTAATTTGCATTTACTTCGTTGTGAAGTACGCCGCACAATAAGAATTCTGCGCCGCACTTTTGCCTCGTTCATTAACTTTTCCTTGGATTCTCTTCTAGATCCTTCTCATAATGACCGTTAGTGCATTTAACGGGATTTCTTTGCACGTTTAGTCCTTTTCTTCACTTTTGGTCCTGAAATGAATATTATACAACAAACAACCAAACTTTGCAATAATTCTTGCGTTAACATATAAAATCATTTAATTTCGATGATATTTTTATTATATATGAGGCGGTTATCACATCCCCCCATACTTAGTATATGCTTGCCCTCAAGGCAATCAAAGCGAAATTATTTCGTTTAACAAAACAAATTAAATGATTACAGATAGATAAACGGCGGTCAAAGCAACTCAATTATTTATATAGATAAGTTTTCTTTTACACACTTGCTCATTTAGTAAAATGGTAGTAAACAGAAGTCATTCATATGCCAAGTCAATGAAATGTCAAATTACCATAGCTTGTACAAAAAACTAAATTTATCACTGACATGACGTAAGCACCAAACATAAAACATCAAAAGAGGTAAAGTATTTAGTTATATTATCTATTAATTTGTTGAAAAAGGGGTGTTGTAATAAAACAAAATTCACCATATCCGTAATGTACCCAAACTATTTCTACACCATCATTCTCTATTTTTATATTTTTGTGATGGCTTTATTTTGCCTTATTTCACTTTATCTTGGGGGGAACTTGCTTTTCCCCATACTTAGGATAAGCACAACTGACTTCAAACGAAACCAAGAATTTTTCACCTACACCAGTCTTCAATTTAAAACCAGCAATACCAATATTCCATTCGTACGGATAAAATTTCAAATAATTTTATTAGAAATCTTTTGAACAAAATTGAATTGTTTACTTATATTTTATATTTTTATCACCTCTTAACAGTTAAATATTTATAACACGATAAATGAGTTCCTACTGCGGTCATCATAAAGATTTCAAGCACAAGTACTAAGAATTAACAAAACACCGTCAACACTCAAACAATATTAAACGATACCAATGCTCTCAGACAAAGGAGACAAAACCTAACCATACACATCCTAACGACGGAAAGATATTTTCAATTGCTCACTCCTAACTCGATAAATCAAAAGTGATAAAAAACAACATAGGTATCAAAGATGGATACCTGAATTCTTAAAAACTAAATACCTCACAAATTTTGGATTTCTATGGTGGTATAAATAGCTATTAAAGTAATTCAATCAGAGTCAAATTGCTTATATGTGATCAATAAAATTTAAATATCAAAGATAACTCTTTTTTTATAACTTTAACTTTTTCAGATTATCACCCCCATACTTAAATATTGAGCATTGTCCTCAAATGAAAATATATAAATAAAGATAAAAAATAAAGTGAAATAATATTTTTCAATTGTGATTGATATTCTGAATCTTTGCTTCACGTCATTTTCGTCTTGCGTCCTTTCTTTTTCTTTTTCCTGTTACAAATATAAATATTGCGCACACAAATAAAAATAATAATCATAATAAGAAAATTAAGAAATAAAATACGATTATAATTTTTTAATGCTAACATGGCATTTTACACACCATAAAATAATAAATGTAATTGTTTTAGAGAAATCGTTTTCAAACAATAATGACCCTGAACATGCGTCACATACCCAACTTGTGTCGTCACCGACCACTACTCATCATCATCTTACAGCGCTGGCCTGATACTGTTGAGGTGAGGTGTACTGATGTCATAATACATGTCATACGTATTATCAAAATTTTAAAGGTACTAATTTACCCTTTGAACTTTATGGTTCCGATTTGACTTTTTGACGTATTGACCTTCTATGGTCACCATAAAAAACGATCACCGCGCGTACCGTAAATTTAAGAAAAGTAATAAAATACTAAATCATAATTACAATTATTATCGCTCATTTTCAAATTTATTTTTTTCTAACATAATTGACTTGAACTCGAAAAGATATATGTTTAATTACTAAATGACTTATCTAAAATGAACGTCTAAATTACGTTTTCATGACTCGGACTCTAAAGCAATTTGATGTAAAACGACATTCCGGACAACTTTTCAGTTTTACCCGAGACACGAAACCAAGCAGAAAATGACTTAAATAGCCTTGCAAAGTTTTGAAAACCGCACACAACGCGAACAACACAAAAATAATTAAATTTATATTTAATTATCATTTTATTAAATAAAAATATTTAATAAAATTTATTAGTATTTTATTCAAAAGCGTTTATTTAAAAACACGAACGTTCAAATTAAAGTTTTATTTTTCGGACAACGCTTGTCCGTGATACCCAAATAAATATTAAACATTTTAAAAATATTTTATAAAAACATTTATAAAATACTAGTCATGTAAATACTCATTTTTATAGGAAAAATCATTTGAAACGCAATGGCGCAATTTTCGTGTTTTGAATCGTCGGTTAACTAGCTTAAACGAGTCCCGAACCAATATTTTACAAAAGATTACGTTTTCAGTCCCTCCAAGAATATTTACACCACTAACCCTAAACTATTATACAATTTACACTTTGTTTTAAAACTTTTAGTATATAAATAAACCCAACTAGGGTTTCCTTCATTTTTTTTATCATAACCCTAGCAACACATACATTTTCCCCCTCTTCTCTCCCTTTTTTTCGGCGTCGCACCTCCCACTTCCAGCCAGATTCCTGCCAAACTCCGGCCATAGCCGCTGCCATCATCCACCTCTACGCCACACACCACCTCCCACAGCCGCCACCTTCACCCACCTTCGGCCAACAGCCACCTCGTCACGACCACCCTCATCATCATCTCACCATCATCTCCATCTCCCCACCGCCACCAACTGCCGTTGTGCGAGCACCAACAGCGTGCGTTTGGTTTTCAGAATTGGTGCGTTTGGGTTTAACAACCGTCGTTGAACCACCACTGCCATCCTCTCCATGCCACTGCCACACCACCGCAACCACCACAGCCGAAAACCACCACCATTTTACCTCTTTTTCTTTTTAGTTTGGATGGTTACTTGTATTTTATAAAAACAAAATAATGTATGATTTATTTATTTCTTAACATATTTTCCATTTCCTTGTGTTTGTATTTTTGATTCGGGTATGGTTAAATGACGATATAAGGGTTACTTTTATGTTTGGTTGTTGGTAATAATAGCCCTAAAGGGTGTTTGGTTCTGTGCTTTAACAGCCGTATAGGGCCATTTGATTTCTCTTTTTGCAACAACACCGTAAGGTGTGTTTGGATATGATTTAAACGCATAGGAGCTTTGTGTTTGCTTGTGATAGCGCCAGTAGGTGCGTTTTGGTTCATTATTTAATAGAAATAAGGGTGTGTTTTGGTTTTATTATTTTGTTTCTTTTTACCAATCTAGTCTATATATACAACAAAATAAAACCGCGCGTATTGGCAACACGGATTGATTGATTAAGTGGGAAAAACATTGGTTTAGTAAAAATGGACACGTCGTATAAACGACTAGGTCATGCCGAAATTTATATACTTATATTTTTCGTACAAATTCAATTTTTAGAAACCCGATAATCGGACGAAGTTATATAGTTTTTAAGATTTTTAATATGTAATTATACAATAACGCGACAATAATCGAAAACCATACTTTTACAAACGAGTAAACTATTTTAACTAAAAACCGTCAAGAAAAAGGAAATACAAAATTAATAAAATATTAATTTTATAATTCACTACTTGAAGATAAAACAATAACATTTGTAAAAACATTAGAAAACATCGTTTACGTTAATTCATAACTTAAAAAGACCTGCGTTTACTTTTCCACAAAAACTGTTACTAAAATTAGGTGAATTCCGAAGAACCAAACGTTGTCGAATTATATTGTTACATATTATTTTTTTCTACGTTTCTTAATATAATACATGTAAAGTATCAATATATTGTTACTATTCTAATTTGGATGTTAGTTTTTATTAAATAATTCACCATATTAAATTATATAGATTGTTTCTTTATTCTCAATATGTAATAATAAATACGGAATATATTACATACCTGCATTTCTTTTACGATGTTATTTTATAACCAACCACCAAAACTCATCCAACTTGTAATCCAAATCCTTTATCAACGTGTCGCGTTGACGTACTCATCCATCGAAAAACCTCAAATGCATCATTCTAGAGTAGTGGGATTTAACCGTTAAGATAAACCGCAACTTCTTGGTCGAGCCGTTCTGATTTTTCGATTTTGTGGATGTGCCTGTGTATGTGCAAATCTGCCAATTGTTCTCAACATCAAGGTGAGATCATAGCCCCACGTTTTACTTGTTATAACATATACTTTACTACTTCTGGGGTGAGAGACATTCTCGTTTATAAATCTTTTACGTACTGATTTCAAACTCGTTTATACGTTGATTACATACTGGTTACATGATTGATTTCACACTTTTTTACTTATGAATACAAATACCTAGAGTTTTTATGGATGCGTTGGTTCTTTTGACTTATGAATATAAGTACGCTAAACTTTTACGAATACGTTGGTTACTTTTACTTTAGACAGAAGTACTTTACGTGAGAATTTCCCTGTTTACGTGGTTTGCCTAAGTTACCCTATTGCCATGAAGTCCCCCTATCATGAACCGTTAATTTCTTGACCAGAGGGCCGGTTGAGGGAGCGTGAATGCTGTAAATAGATCTATTAGGATTGAACTCCCCCGTCGGGTAGATAACAACGCACTACCATGTCAACGAACGCATTTCATTTGAGGAACTAGGTGTTAGGCAATGCATCTACCGGGGCACTAACTTATAACAACATATACTTAAGGCTTCGGTGTCATGAGCTTAGTGCAACGTAAATACCCACCCCATTTTATGTGAAGTTATATCTCCTATAACGGTCGCATACGTTTTGAAGTCTTTGTGTCATACTACTTTTTTGAACATTTTCTGATACTATATACATTTCAGATCGCTGCTAGTAAGGCAGTATATCACTAAACGTTTTTTATCCTCATAAATGTTTTACTTAAACATATGAATTCACCAATTTTATGTTGACCGTTTTTAGCATGTTTTTCTCAGGTACTTAGCTTTGGACTTCTTTGATGTGCTATGTGGAGTCTACGTGCAATATGATACCCTATTTCAAGACTTATCAAATCATCCTACTCGTTGTCTTTTGAAAACATAAATTATGCTTCCGCTACATTTTACTTATGCTTCCGCAAATTGTTTACTTTCATTTAAATCTTGTAAAAACATATCTATTTTTTAAATGAAAAATGCAGCCAGTTATGATTTTCAAACGCCATATAGTGACTTTCTCGTGCCTTGTGTTCGAAAAAGGATGACGTCGACGTCCCACGGACACGTATTCAGTTCCAGGACCCGTCTGGGGAGTGACAGATTGGTAACAGAGCCAAGTTAAGAGAACCAGTTATAAAACGAGGTAATCACTATGTCTGGTCTATCACCAGTATGTATCCTTGACCTGCTTAATGTGTGCAAAAATACGTCATTTGCTATGGTGTATACTTGAGTATCATTTTGCCTTGAGCCTGCTATGATATGAGTTTATCTCTGCCCCGCGTTTATCATTCCCTACATCTGTGTTGGCTTGCATTTTTTGTTTTGCCGGCTTGAGTCTCTAGTATTGCAACTGAGCATAGCGTTGTCTTTGTATTATCTATTCTCGTGCGCATATCTTTTCTTTGAGGATATCTATTCTCTGTTTACGTTGCGTACGTATATTTCCCCAATAGTTTATGTAGTAAGTCTGTCTAAAATATAAGATATAAATTCATTTCAAAGACATTGTGAGTGACACAAAGGTAAACTAAACTTCTCTAAGACATTGTGGTGACACACTGGACTCGTTTAATTCTAAAACATCGTGAGAATACTATGAACTTTAAAACTCTTACACTACTTTACATTATAACGTTTTGCATAACTTTAAAATAGTCCGCGTCTGCCGACCCCACTGTGCAATATTACTATTTGAACTCTGAAGACGACTTTGACACCTGTCCATACTGTTGAAAACATCCACGGTTATCTCATTACGTCTAATTTCTTTTACTTCTCGAATCCCTAGGAGCAATGCGAATAACGTACACTAACTTTTACCATCACCTCATAACATCTATTTTTGAAAACGCGAACTTTTGAAATATCGACTTATTTCATTTCCTTTACCCCGTTCGATTTTGAAGTAAATACCGACGACAAGACAAGGAATGAGTTCCACGAGGATCGAGTGTATTGTATGTAACAACCCGAGTTTCACGACGCCTATGACGATCGCGAGTTCGGCGTCATTATAATTAATTTACGAGTTTCCGAGAGCAAGTGTCGACATTTAAAAATTTTATTTGTCATTAATAAGTATTTTTATATTTTATTATGAAAAATTTGGAAAAAGATTTGACTATTTTTATTTTTTTTTACGTTTCGCGAGTCAACGTTCGATCGCGAGTGTGTTAATCGTTTTGAACCACGTAAAATTTACGACGCACCTTGTTATTATTTTTATGATCATAAAATATTACTTTATGAACCGTGTCGTCTTTATTCCTCGACCTTAGCCAAAGCTCGCGTTTTATTTGAATGGTAGCATGACTCACTTAAATAATGTTTGACAAAAAAATATTACAAGTAAATAAAAGAAGAAGAATATATAAATAATATATATATATATATATATAAATATAAATATATCTATAACAAATATATAAATATAATAATTAACATATATAACAATAATGCATGCAAAGACCACCATAGGTCAGCCTATGACTCACCAACGACACTCAACATTTCAATTTTCATGTATTTCCAAAATGATGTAATGATGAATACCAAACTTTACTCTACCACACATCCACACATCACAACAAAAAAAATTTTCAAATCTTTCTTCCTTCCTCCTTGGTCCTGCCGAATACAACAACAACTACACAACAATTATTTTCAATTTTAGATAATTTGGGAATCTATTAATCTTCCATCCAAAAAAGATAGATTAATCAAAATAAGTTTGAAACCATTGTGTTCTTGTCTTCTTTTTTTTTAGGTTCGAATGAACCAACAAACAAACACCTTTGGTGTTTTGATTTTTTTTACTCACCAAATATTATTTGGATGATGATACTTTACTCATCCATAGAAGAAAAATTAACATGCAACAAGGTTCGGTTTGAAGTTGAATATTTTGGAAATAAAGAGGGTTTCGGGTATGGTTGGTGGTTCGAACCAAACCAAAGACACAAAAATTACTGATAAACTTTGTCCGCAAAATGATCTTTTAATTGAATATTTGCGTTTTTAACCAACGTTACTGAATAAAATGATAAATAATTTATTAAATATTTTTATTTAATAAAAAGTGATAATTAAATATAATTTAATTATTTTCTTGTTTCTAAAATCTTGTGAGGGCATTTCAGTCACTTTCTGACTGTTTTTGGGTCTCGGTCAAAACTAAAAAGTTGTCAGGAATATCGTTTTACATCAAATTTCTTTAGAGTCCGAATAATGAAAACGTGATTTAGTGGGTCGTTTTTGATAAATCAGCTTAGGAATAACATATATCTGTTTTTATGTAACAATAAATGATCAAAGGTCAAAAAGTCAAGTCGGACCCGAAAAGTCAAAGGGTAAAATAGTCATTTAAAATTCCAAAAATTGCCGGTTGTTATAGTACCTACCCCTTAAAGAAATCTCGTCCCGAGATTTAATTTGTGTTAACCAATTGTGTGACCAGGAAAAGATTTAAGATTTAATAAACCAGTTCTAAACAAGACGGTGATAACTTTATTCAGCAAAATTCGGTGTTTCGACACTTCTCAATATACCAAAAAAAATTGGCTAGGTTTGACCAGGATATTTAATCCATCAAAATAGGTATCTCAAAAATATCATTACAGATCATATGACTGATATAACCGCGTTATAAAGAAAGTCTCTTAATAGTGAAAGCATCGAAGGAGAAAGTGTAGTCGTGTGAGTATGTATACATAAAGTTTCAAATGTTCAAGGACGAAGTCCCGTTTCTGATATCTGTAATGTTCGATGATTAATAACGGACGAGGCTAATGGATGTAAGTATTCAACCTACTTGGCAGTACTAGGATGTATCGCGACCTAAGTCTTCGTGCTAGTGGCCCGAAATGAATAGTTCGACTATCGGTTTCGTCGATAGGTGTTTATCTGGTTTGAAGGGGGTTGCATTACCTATTGGATAAAGTTGTACAAGCTGGGATGTATCGCGACTTAAGTCTTCGCACTAGTGGACAGCTCCAGGACCCAACAACAGCAACCATAACGACAATAACTATAACAAATGTGGATGGGATGCAGAGAGTGGGGACATTTCGAGAAACAATATCTCCAGAGTAAAGTTCAACAAATGAGAGGAGCTCGCGGGAGAGCTTATGCGATAGACGGCAGAATATGGTACACAGTCGTTAGTTCGAGGATGAATCAACTCCAATAGTTCAAGTGTGCACAAGTCGGTTAGCTCCACAAACAGTTCATGATCGTAAAGATTTGTAACGGTAAAGGTAATAACTTAAGAATGAGATAAGGTAGTTCAAGTGAGGCCTTAAGATTCTGCTGAGTGGTACGACACGATTGTGTTTCTAGACCCTTTATAACAGATTCTGGTGATTGTCGGGTTCGAGTTCATACTCGTTTCATATCGGATACCATTAAGCCCACTCATTTATAATTTATTATTTGCATAAAGAAGCGTCCCAATTTATGTAAATAATGAATTGATAAACTTATGGTTCGGTGATTTACAATTTATTTATTTAAATGAAGAGGCGTCCCAATCCTTTCAAATAAAGAAATTATAAATCATCATACTTAATAATTTCCGATGCAATACGCGTACTCACATAACCTTCAAGGTGGTGGATGACATGACGATGCATGTGCTCTAATGAGTATGGGACGAGTGTTCAAAACTTGTCTTCGGAGACGGGGAGTAAAACTATCAAGCGAGATCGACATAGAGTTCAAGATAGTTAATGAGTACTCGGTTAGAGTAAATAAGATAAAGGTCTTTATGAACGAGTCAACATAGCAATTATCATATCAATCCTCCTATTACAAGTCCCGCCTATACAAGACTTGTAATACTTAGATTCATACATAATTGTAACACCCCCAAATCTGTGTATGCAGCGGAATGTTGAATATCCGAGGGCGTTACTTTACGGATCAATAGCACAAGATATGAGAACAACCATTAACGTGTCGTTTTAGAAAAGATACATTGGATTAACAAAATACTTGTTCATTACATAAGCTCATGGCTTCAAATTGTTCGACAATATAGGTAAAGATTTTGGTTTATTCCAAAGAGTGATGTCACACCCCGCCAAGGCGGAAACGCAAGACATAACGAGAATGGATATCATCACAACACATGGTGTCTATATAGAGACTACTAAAATGAATACTAAAGTAAAGCAAAACACATAATCACAGCAATTCAAAACATTTAGCATCATTTCCATCCCAATGTAAAAATATTTAAAAGTGGGACTATGAAACTCACCTTTGCTTAGCTCTTAAAAACTTCTAACAAGGCTTCACAAATAACTAGCACAAATCTAAGCAACAAAATACCTCGTGTTACACGCTACTAAGTCGAAAGCTTAATGTACATGTAACATTCATATGATGGATGTCTAAGATGTTTTATTAACCCCATGGGTCACCTTGACACCATACCCAACCTTAACCACTTCATTAACAAGTTTTACTAGTTAATCACAATTCGTACCAAACTGCAGAATTTTGAGGTGATTTATCGCATTCAAAACCCTGACTTAATGACCTCCATAATTCAAACCAAAAATCACCTATGTTCATTAATGAGTATATTAACTACATTGTGACTCCCAAAAGCCAATTACATACACAAGTACTCCTAAGAAAATCAAACTTCAAAACGGTCCCAATTCGGGTCTGATTGCACACTAAAACGTTTAGACTTAAAAATCATACTTAGACTTCGAATTAATTAATTTCCTTGGGGGGAATTTTAATACACATATAATACTTAAAATGTAGAACCGAAAGAGTATAGTGTCTACTGCTTCACCACAGTAATAAAAAATGTTCAGTAAACAGTTAATGTTAAACAAAGTAGTGTGGTACCACTAGATTTCCGAAAATGTTATTGACTACTATAACAGATACAGTATCACGATAAAAATGTATCTACTGTTGCGCTACTAAGCTCAAGGACAACCGCAAGTCTATTTTCTGTAGCATATAATATCCAATTGTATTCTTCCCTACACTACCAGTGTCTGGACCAAGACACCTAATAAGATTGACGATGATAAATATCCGTTATCGGAGCCCCCTGTAGTGAGCGCTACTCACCCGGATAGGGATAATTAGTCCCAATAGATCTATTTATAACATTCACGCTTACTAAGACCAATCTAATTGGTTATACCATAATTAACGGTTCATGATAGTTCGGGAAAGAGAGTGGTCTAATCGCTACTTAGGCAACACGTAAACAGGAGATGGTAACTTAAAACACTTGTGTCCAATGAAGAAATAACCATTGTATTCATAAACAGCTTTAAATACTTAAATCCATAAGTAGAAAGGGGTGTGATATCAATCAAGTAACCGAGTTTGTAATAAGTAGGTAAACAATTTTGTAAACGTGTATGTAACCAAGTTACGAAATCAAGTATGCAATCAAGTATGTAAAAAAGATTGTAAATGAATGTGTAAACAAATTGTAACGAGCATGTATTCTCCCCCAAGATTTGTAAAGTAATTGTAAAATAAGTGAAAGAGGGGCTATAAACTCACCTCGATGATGAAGAACGATTGGCAGAAGTGTACATATTAAGCACAACACAAACGAAAACCAGAACGGCTCGACCAAGGAGTTGCGGTTTATCTTAACGGCTAATTCCCACTACTCTAGAATGATGCATTTAGGTTTCCCGATGAATGGTTACATCAACGCGACATGTAGATAAAAGGGTTTAGATTTCAAGTTGTAATAGTTTGGTGGTTGGTTAAATAAATTAAATCGAAAAGTAAACACAAAGTATGTAATATATTCCGTATATATTACATATGAAAAATGGACAAGTATATAATTCATATGGTGAATTATATAACAAGGACAAACACCCAAAAGAATAATCGAGGTATATAATACTTTGCAAATATTATATAAGGAACGTGAGAAAATAATTGAAACAAAATATTTCGACACCAGTTTAATTAATAAAAGTCCTTGCCTAAAAGTAGACACACGTCTTAAAGTTATGAATTAAGTAAACGATGTTTGTAAAGCTTTTACAAAAGTTATTATTTTACCTTCTAGTCTTGAATTTATAAAATTATATTTTATAAGTTAATCTTTCGTCTTATTGACGGGTCGTAGCTAAAATAGTTGTCTCATTTGTTAAATTACAGTTTTCGTTTGTTGTTGGGTTATTGTATAATTATAAATAAAATATCTTTAATCTATAACTTAATCCATTTTATCGGTTTTCAAAGATAATAGAAGTTGTAGTGAAAAATACTAAGTATCGTAATTTATAGAAATTTCGGCATGGCCTATTCGTTTATACAACGTTTCTCATATTTATAAAATCTAATGTTTTCCACTTTCCAAACAACCTGTGTTGCAAAATATCCACGTTTCAATTTATAGCTAACTAGATAAATTATTTACTAAAGATAAGCAAAAACCAAACACAACCTATGTGTTGTTTAAACGCAAAACCAAACGCTCCTAGCTGCTGAACCAAACAGCCCGTTTGGCTGCTGTTAACCCCAAAACCGAACACCCCTTTAGCTGTTTCTGTTAAACCAAACATACCCTATGATTTTTCTGTTAACCCAAACACACCCTTTCGGTGTTTTTGCACAGCCAAACGCACCCTAGTGGCGTTGAAATGAGAACCAAATGCACCCTTGGTGCTAAACCGAGATCCAAACGCACCCTTGGTGCCGTTTTAATAACCAAACGCACCCTTGGTGCTAAACCTAGATCCAAACGCACCCTTGGTGCTGTTTTTATCAAAACCAAACACGACTTTAAGTCATGACAGAAAAAGTTAAAAGTGACAAGAAAAGAAACGCGTCTACACAAACACAACAATATCTCACAAAAACTTACAACAAAATAAACGAACAATAAAAAATGCACGGATTTTGCAAAATAAAAACAGGCGCAACAAAATAACAAATAACGAAACACACCAATACACAGTGAAAGAAAGGAGGACACTCCACTATCAAAAACAACCCTCACACCAACGAACCACCTGCAGCCTACAGCCATCAAACAACAAAGACAAGCCAACAAACTAGAAATACGCACACCAACACCCCAAACCACGACAAACACACCACCGGCTGGACGATGTCCACTGGGACAATATACCATCAGTGTGTAATAGGCTTGCCGTGGCCGTGACACTGCGGGTGGTGGAGGTTGCGTGCGTGATGATGGAGATGAAGGTGGTGGCGATGATGTTAATGGTTTGGTAGTGTGGTGGTGGTGCGTGGCGTGATGGGGGTGGTGACGGGGGTGATGGTGTGGCGTGGAGATGGCAACGGTGGTGGCGTCGAGGGTGATGGTGTGGTGGTGTACGGCGGGGGTGATGGCAGCCGTGGATGGTGATGATGTTGTTGGTGAGGATGACGATGGTGAGGTGGTGATGGAGAGGAGCGGCGGCTGTTGGCCGGAGGTCACCGAAAACTCGCCGGAAAATAAGACGGCGCCGGAAACTTAAGTGTGTGTGCGCTAGGGTTTGCAAGAAATGAAGAAAAACCCTAATGTCATTCTATTTATAGCATAAACCTTAAAATAAATGAGGCATGTATAAGAAAGATGTGGGTTAATATTGTAAATGTCATTAAAGGGACTGAAAGTGTAACTTTTGTTAATTAATGGTTCGGGACTCGTTTAGGCTAGTTAACGGATGATTCAAGACACGAAACTTGCGTCATTGCGTTCCAAATGATTTTTCCCACAACAATGAGTATTTACATGACTATTATTTCATAATTGTTTTATAACGTTTATTTAAAATGTTTATTATTTATTTGTGTATCACTGATAAACTTTGTCCGTAAAATGAACTTTAACTTGAATATTGGCGTTTTTAACAAACGTTTCTAAATACAATGATAAATAATTTATTAAATATTTTTATTTAATAAAAAGTGATAATTAAATGTAATTTAATTATTTTCGTGTCTGTACGCGTTGTTCTCGTTTCTAAAATATTACGAGGGTATTTCAATCATTTTCTGCTTGTTTTCGGGTCTCGGGCAAAACTAAGAAGTCATCCGGAATGTCGTTTTATATCAAATTGCTTTAGAGTCCGGGTCGTGAAAACGTGATTTAGGGGGTCGTTTTGATAAGTCAACTTAGGAATAACATATATCTTCTCGTTTTCAAGTCTAATAAGAAAAAAAATTGCACATGAGAGATATGTAATAATAAATATGATTTATTATTTAAATATGTTTCGAAAAATTACCGGTTACGCGGTAATCATTTTTATGTGACAATAAAAGATCAAAAGTCAGAAAGTCAAGTCGGACCCAAAAAGTCAAATGGTAAAATAGTCATTTGAAATTACAAAAATTGTCGGTTGTCACATGATCACTATAGAAACAAAATTTACTTTCACAATAAATCAGCAACTATTTTCACAAAAAGGAACCCTCTAGAAGTAAAATGGTGTCCCAAAGTATAAAATTCTTCGAACAATTCTCCGATCACTACAAAGAAAGCAGAGCCACTGTCACTGGTGGAGCTAAAGCATTTGTCGTTGAATTATCGGTCCAATTTGTTTCACCTCAATGCCAAAGCATATTGTCCCAGAAACAAAAACTCTCATAACAAGTCTCCAAATGCGAATCCGTTATATTAATCTTCCAATGTCCATCTGAATAGTTGGCTTTCTCAGCTTGTCGTCTATCTCATTCCAATGCCGCCTTTTGTTTTGATCTGAGCAAACAATATTTATGCAGATTCTCAGGCATTGCGTCATGAACCTTCCACCATCTTGCATGTGCAACATCGCTGGCGAACTCCTGAATCTTATCCACGTTCCAGTTGCAGTCATAGTCACGAAAGCATAACCATGGTTTTAATCCTAGATAATGTAGAACGTATGGTTTTAATATTTATGCAGATTCTCAGGCATTGCGTCATGCAGGGCCGTTCCTGAGAATTTTGCTACCCTGGGCGAGACAATTAAAAAAATGCTCCTAGTAAATATTGTTAACGAACAACGCAATATTTTCTATAGATTTTATTTAATCTATATAACATAAACACATAAATATTTGATTATATGCAAGGTTGCAAAGATCGTGAATCGGTAGTTAGACGGTCGACCCCCATGTAGCTTGTAATCGGTCTAAGCGGGATCGATCGGTGATTAATCGGATTTGCATCTTCGACAATTTTTGGGTATTATCGGGGAGTTTTGAGTTTTGCATGTTTTCGGCAAGTTTGACCACCATTGATCGTTGTCGACTGATTTTTTTGATCGACTTACACAAATCGGCAAGGTTGGTGCCCATTACCGTCTAGACGGTGACTAATCGGTCTTGTAGACCTTTTTTTGCGACACTGATTATATGTAAATACAAAACATCAAAAAAATGTAGGATAGGTGTAAACATAGAACAAAGGTGTATAAATATGTTTATGTTTATCACATTAATATTATTGGACATCCTTGAAAAAAATGTAAAAAGTGTAGAAAACGGTATCATTTAAAAGCAATGGACCCATTTTAACAATGTTTTCATAATTGGATTGAAAGTGTCAATTATGTAAACTCAATTATAGATATATAAAAATAAATACAAAAGATTAGAATGAAAGTGAAAAACCTGAAAACCTTAAGGTGTAAACTGAATATATTTCAAAGTCATCTTCTTCTCCAATCGCTAAACACAAACATCTGTTTTCTTTCTGTCTTTTTTTTCTTCTTTAAAATTACTAAAAGTCATTAAAAAAACAAAAAGACAACTATTTCCCCCCCCCCACCAACACCCCCCCTAACCACGTACGACCCCCATCCCCCACCTCGGGGGCCACCCCTCCCCGCGCACCCCCATCCCCCCCCCCCCGCCCCCCTCCCCCCCCCCCCCCTACCCCCTACCCAAGCCCCCCCACTCCCCGTCCGCCCCCTCCCCCCCCACCTCCCCACCCCCCCCCTCCGCCCCCCACCCGCCCCCTCCCCCACGCAAGAATAATTATGTCACCCCTACGTCTCCCCTCCGCAATGCATTGCGGCCCCCCACCCACCGCTCAACCCCCCCCCACCCCCCCCCCTAGTATTGGTTATATCCTACCCCCCCACCCTCCCCCCCCTATCCCCCCCACACCTAACCCCCCCATACCCCCCCCCCCCACCCCCACCCCCCCATCCCCGCCCCTCCCCACCCACCCCCCCCCCTCCCCCCCCCCCCACCCCCGCCCCGCACAACCCTCCCCCTACCTGAGGTCCCATACCCCCACCCCCACCCCAACCCCCCGCCCCCCCCCCCGCTAGCCCCCCCCCCCCCCCCCCCCCCGCCCCCCCACCACCCCCCCCCCCCCATTCACCACCCCCCCTCCCCACTCTCCCCCCCCCCGTGTATATACTCTCAATGAAATGCCCGTGACCCTCCTGTCCACTCACTTCTAGCTAACTCCACCTCCCTCCCCCCCGCTTAGCCAGCCCGTAGCCCCCCCAGCCCACCCTAACGGTGTAACAATTGAAACATACATATTCACCGGTTCCTCTTCTTCTCTCCCACGCACACATCCCCACATACTGTATATCCCTGTTTTTATTATTTCTTCTTTTCAATACTACCCCGTCATCCATGTTTTCACCATATAACCGGTTCACCCAAACATAACACAAGGTGGCATCTTTTTAAGCAATTTATAGTTAAAACCTCACTTTCAGTAAGCAACCCGTATGATCCGACCTGCCCTGGCCCGACACTAGAATCTTCATGGCCCTCCCTAGTTTTATGAATGCCCTAGGGCTGTCGCCCTGATGTGGATTGCCCATAGCCAGATCCGGGCCTGGCGTCATGAACCTTCCACCATCTTGCATGTGCAATGTCGCTAACGAATTCCTAAATCTTAGCCACGTTCCAGTTACATTCATAGTCACGAAAGCATAACCATGGTTTTAATCTGAGATGATGTAAAACGTATAGTACTGGTGGGTCTGCTCCAAACAGTCTTGTTTTCATTACTTTCTTTTCTTCCTCGTCGTCTTCCCAGAAATGCTTCAGAAAATTCATGTGTTTTGGAATCTGATGCCACCAAGTGAAGATCTCGTTTAAGTAACCTTGATCTCTATGTTATATTATTTATACATGTCCAGGATCAATCTCATGTAATCATAAATAAGAACATCAAAGACAGACTTACTTAATGATAGAACCGACTGATGATTAGGGTTTGATGATGAAGTCATAGTATTAGGGTTCGTCGATTCCGGTAGTAAAGTCACCAATCTGATGGAGGGGTTTCTCTCAAGTTATGGTGTTTGATTTTAGAGAGTTTATGTTATGTGACAGAATACAGGGAAAAGACCACAACCCAGAGATATATATTATTGTTATATGACAGTTATTTCCATTAAATATTTGTCATGGTTAGTTAGGGTAGATTATGTCATTAAGGCATAGTTAATGGTCTAAATGGTCAAGGCCACATAATTAAAGGGATTATTCTAACATTCTCGCACTTGGCTGTAAGACCATTTAGATGTATACATAAACTTGAAAAATTATATTGGCCAGTTTCAAGTTTATAAGAAATTATTATAATACCATAATAGCACCAAAGCAAAAAGATACAACCATACATGTCGCGTTTGAACAGGACCCCCATCCATTATAACATTGGTACTAATCTGAAATATATGTTTTCATTAAGCGAAACTTACAATGAAATAATGTGGTACAAATACCTTTATCTATAATGAAATATAAGTGTGCACAGTTCAAAGTAAATATAGACAAACTAGACATTATGGTGAAGGATATTGTCTTAAAGCGCTTGTTTGAAACTAAACGTTATCATGAAATAGTGCACTAACAGAGACATTACGTAAGGTCTTTTCTTAAACCCATTTTGGCAACACGGTCTTGAAATACTTTGGGTAGAAGACCTTTAGTTAGCGGATCAGCAAGCATTTCATGAGTTCTAATGTGCTCGATACTTATACGTTGTTCCTCCACTCTTTCACGTATGAATAAGTACTTTGTATCGAGGTATAACCCAGATTCAGTTGAACTATTATTGTTCGAGAAGCTCACGGCTGCGCTATTATCGCAGTAAATCTTTAATAGCCTTGACATGGAGTTAATTTTGAGTCCAGTTATTAAATTTCTAAACAACATTGCATGGCATGTCGCATTATATACTGAGACATATTCAACCATCATTGTTGATGTCGTTGTTAGCACTTGTTTTGACTCTTTCAAGAAATAGGCCCACCAGATAGCATGAAAATATTTCCCGAAGTTGATCTACTAGTGTCTTTGCATTTCGCAAAGTTTGAATCCTAGTGTCTAATAACTTCAAGGTTGTCAGATCTAGTATAAGTTAGTTTATACTCTTTGGTTCCTTGTAAATATCGCAATACTTTTTCTTAGCAGCTTTCCAGTGAAGTAGACCAGGATTAGATTGAAACCTGCCTAACATGCCACATATATAAGCGATATCGGGTCGAGTACAAACTTGAGCATACGTTAAGCTTCCTACTACGAAAGCATTAGGAATTCGCTTCATTTCCTTATATTCAACCTCAGTTTTCGGACATTGATATGACTCGAAAACATCACCCTTAATTACGGGAGCGAGTGTAAGAGAGCAACATTGCATATTGAACCTATTGAGTATGCGTTCAATATATGCCTTTTGGGATAATCCTAATTTCCCATTGGCTCGATCTCGGTGAATTTCAATGCCAATAACATACGAAGCCTCACCAAGATCTTTCATGTCAAAGTTTCTAGATAGAAAACATTTTGACTCATGCAACAAATCAATATTATTACTTGCTAAAAGGATATCATCCACATAAAGCACAAGTATAATAAAATTGCTCCTACTCATCTTGAGGTATATGCACTGATCTACTGGATTCTTGATGAAGTTATGCTTCTTCATCACATTATCGAATTATAAATACCATTGACGAGATGCTTACTTAAGCCCATAAATAGATTTCTTGAGTTTACAAACTAGATGTTCTTGGCCTTTAGATTTAAAACCTTGTGATTGGGCCATGTACACATCTTCATGTAAATCTCCATTAAGAAATACCGTTTTGACGTCCATTTGATGTAACTCTAAGTTAAAATGAGCTACAAGGGCCATCATGATCCTTAGGGAATCTTTTCTTGATACAGGAGAAAAGGTTTCTTTATAATAATCACCCTCCTTTTGAGTATACCCTTTCACAACCAAACGAGCTTTGTATCGCTCAATATTTCCATTTAAGCCAAGTTTGGTCTTGAAGACCCACTTGCATCCAACAGGTTTCACACCCTTTGATAATTCAGTAAGTTCCCAAACGTTTTTTTTGCTCATTGAATTCAGATCATCTTCCATTGCTTCCCTTCAATGACCTAATTGGTCACAAGTAATGGCATCCTCAAAGGATTCAGGGTCATTGCATTTCCCTAAGTCAAAATCGGCCTCATTCAAATAGGTATAGTAATCGTCAAAGTTCGTGGGCTGCCTATTTCGTTGCTACCTGCGCAACGGCTGTTGAGTTTCTTGTGGTTCAACATTAATTTCAGGGTTAGGTTCATTTTCCTTGACATTATTTGGATGATCTTCAGCAATTAAGTGATCATCCGAGGTGTCAAGTGGCGTGTTAATCGGGATGGGCACATGAATTATAGGTGTCTCATCCTGAGCCTCTTGTAATTTAATTCGTCTAAATGAACCGCTCCCATTGTTGTTAGCAGTTCAAGAAACTCTGCATGGCGTATCTCGACAATTCTGGTACTATGAGACGGGCAATAAAATCGATAACCCTTTGATCGTTTCGGGTATCCGATGAAAAAGCACTAATGGTTTTTAAGTCCAATTTTAGTAATTGAGGATTGTATAACTTAGCTTCGGCTGGAAATCCCCAAACCCGCAAATATCGTAAGTTGGGTTTCCTTCTTGTCCAATTTCATATGGTGTTTTTGGAACAGATTTAGAGGGAACTCTGTTAAGGATGTGCATAGTCGTTTTCAATGCCTCAGTCCAAAGAAATTCAAGAAGCTTTGAATTTTCCAACATACAACGAACCATGTCCATAAGGGTGCGATTTCTCCTCTCAGCTACACCATTTTGTTGAGGGGTACCCGACATGGTATATTGGTTAATAATCCCATGATCTTTACAAAAGTCAAAGAAAGATCCGGGATCTTGACCAACATCCGTATGTCTACCATAATATTCACCTACCCTATTTGATCTTACAACTTTAATTTTACGGTCAAGATGATTTTCAGCTTCCGCTTTAAAAGTTTTAAACATTTTAAGTGATTCAGATTTTTCATTAATTAAGAGCAAGTACTTGTAACGCGAGTAATCGTCAATGAAGGTAATGAATGATTTATGACCACCAATGCCCAAAGGAAAAGGTCCACATATGTCGGTATGAACTAGTTCTAATAATCTGGTACTTCATGTGCCACCTTTCTTATTTCCTTTGATCATTTTTCCTATTATGCATTCTACACATTTTTTCAAAATCTGAGAAATCAAAATTAGGTAGAACTTCATCTTTCACAAGTCTAGTCATTCTGTCTCATGAAATATGGCCTAAACGTTGGTACCATAATTTTGATGAGGTTTCTGGATCTTGTTTTTTGGGGATATTATGGCCTAAACGCAACCATAATATCTCGCCCTATAAAAACATACCCCATCACAATATATCCACACACAATAACGTATAAAAAAACACCCAAACTTCCTTCTCCGGTGATGCAGACCACCAAAAAGTGTCAAAATTTCCACCACCGCATGTGATGGTGGCTATAGGCAAAGCTTTGATAGATCTAGAAGGTTGTAGCCTCCCTAAAATTTCTCTTTTAACCTTTATATTTAAGCGGAATTTAAGTATTAACCTTGAACTTTATTTAAAAACTATGGTTCGGCCGACTAAATTTCAAAAACTATATATTGGCCTTCTTTGTAAATTAGGTCAAGCTCCGCACTAGTGATGAGTACCTTCTTGAGGGACCGCGCGTTATGAGTGAAGTTGAGGTGGTGCACCACCCATCATAAAAACTAGCCTAAAAATAACTATATTAATGATGTATTTGGTTTGTTATAAATTATGGTTTATCCCGATGTTAAAAGGTCATACGAGAAACCAAATCATATTGCTTGGAATTTTAATAAATTAAAACCAATCTTTAATACAAATAATCACAAGCATAAACTATTTTTAAATTAAAAAAGAATTTAAACTTGATATAATAAATGTAAAATGTAACTAATCAGAACATATAAGTGCATCAAGTAGAAACAAAATTTAGTTTCACAATAAATCTGCAACAATTTTCACAAAAAGGAACCCTCTATAGGTAAAATGGTGTCCCAAAGTATAAAATTCTTTGAACAATTTTCCGATCACTACAAAGAAAGCAGAGTCATTGTCACCGGTGGAGCTAAAGCATTTTGTTGGATCGATTTACTGAATAGATCTTTAACCTTCAGCTTGCAAAGAGTTTGCTCCTTTAGATAATTCTAAAGCAACAATAATGAAACACTGAGTAAACACTATTGATTATGCGGAATCTAATCAATAATGCTAAGAAGAACAATATTAAATATCACAAAAGAACTTTTATATTAAACTTTGAATCTGCCTAGGTTACAGATTACAAACTATGATTACTATTCGATCTCTATGATCTTGTGTAGAACTATATCTACTAACTATGCCTAGGGTTCCTTTAATAGACTAAGGAAACCCTAATGGGCTTTACAAAACGCGTATAAAGATAATGCATATCCTTTCTTAAGATATCTCATGCATATCTAATAAATGGTACTAACTATTTTATACTAACGGTACTAACTATCTGGCCAGTACTAACTTATTTAACACTACCAGTACTAACTATGATAATCCTTCTACCAGTACTAACTATGTAACTAGCAGAACTAACTATAATACACTAACAGAATTAAGTCTGTTATACAAAATTCCTAACAATCCTCCCCTAAACTTGAACTTCACTTGTTAACTTCAAGTTTCTTCAGTTGTCTTTAGTTTGGGCTATTGAGAATTTGTATCCAAACATTTCTTTAAGTCCTTAGCTTCTCTTGAATAATGATTTGTTTGTTATTCTTTTTTTTTATTTAAAAAAAATATATCATACTTTGTCTTTTAGTCTTTGTCTTCTCTTCATCACAGCTACACAGCAACATCCAACTAAGTTGGCTTTGTAGTTTTTGGCAAACTACCAGCCATTAACGGATTTGATATGTCTTTACCATGAGCCGTTTGCTATGGACTAGTCAATGCTTCATTGCAATAACAAGGTGCATTGATAACCTTATAGTTTTTAGCAAACTATCAGCTATCAACGGATTTGAGATCTCTTTACCAGTAGCCGTTTGCTCTGGAGTAGCCAACTCTTTGTTTTAAAAACATGGTGAGTTAATTCCCATACAGTTTTTGGTAAACTGTCAACCATCAATGGATTTGAGAAGTCTTTACCAAAGTCGTTTTCCTTTGACTAGCCAGTTCTTGATGTCTGTTAGACATGGTGAACTGATGACCATTTGTTATGTGATGATTAAACCAACATTTGAACAATCCTTCCTAATTCCATCATAGTTCATAGTTTCCCAAAAAAATATGCTCACTGCTACTAAGAGACTCGTCACTTTCTTATCCCAGCTTGCTTCTCAATCATCTTCAAAAGTTGATAACAAACTTCATCCAGTGTTCCATCTGGAAGCTTCATCTTTAGCATCACTTGGCAAGCATCTTTTGACAAAGGATATTTTCTATCTACTAACATATATATAGTAGATGCATCCAATGTTAGACAATGTACTGCACAAGTAGGGTAGTACCTCCAATTAATTATCTTCTGTTGAAGTGGCAAACTCCAGATTGCATCATCACTAAGAGATGGATCAAACATGATCTTGAGATTACCCCAAAGTACTCTGTCATACATCTCTTCTGGTCTATTTGCCCCATACTTCTTTATCACCAATCTGTACAACTCTATAAGCTCATCTCTTGAAAAGTCATTAAATATGGCTCCAAAACTCATATAAATTTTATCAGAACCATCTTTTCTTATGATCTGATAAGCAGCCTTTTGACTTGATTGAGAAATGATCTTCCAATTAACAATAGTAGGAGGTTTTATAGCAGTTGGAATAGCATCTACTCTAATCTCTGATTCTGATGAAGCATCTTTAACTTTATCTTTCACAAATTCTTCTCTTTCATTGTTGAACTCATCTTGTGTAGTCTTGGCAATATTTACTCTCTTTATTGCCTTTTGCTTCCTTCTCATTCCTGTTTTCTTAACTGGCACTTCAGCTTCTTCTTTTACAACTTCATCTGTTCCCTTTTTGATTGAAGCATCCTCAATGTCAATCTTCTGTTTCTTTGAAGTTTCTTGTTCTAGCTGTAATCCATGTCTTTTCACTCTTGCTTCAGTTTCCATTGGCACAAAACTTTCAATACTCTTCATCAGTTTTTCAAATTCAGTCTTCAATTCTTCAAAAGAAAGCTTCTTCAATTGAGACAATTTCCATGAAATCTGATTCTTGATGAAGGTACTCATGTACTCTCTTTGTTGTGCTTGTGTCATTGGCTTACTCATTTTTTCTTTAGCTTTTTGCTCAGCATAGAACTTCTTCTTCTTATTTATCATTTCCACCATTCTTTTTGCAAAATCATCATTGCTTATATTTTCTCCCTAGAGACTCTTGACTACCTCTGTATTAGCTTCCAGTTTTGCCCTAATGGTGTCCCAATCTTCTTCAGTATAGAATTATGCAGCTTTTTTAACTTCAGCCTTTCTTTTCAGTTGTTGCTCTGACAATTCTTGTTCTTCCTGCACTCTTTTGGCTAACATCTTATCTAAATGAATCTGTTTTGCAACTTCTTCATCCATTTGAGCTTGCAATCTTATAGCCTCTTCCAATCCAGCTTCTTCTTGTCTTATTTATTCTTTAGTCTTATGAGTAGCCTGGATATCCTCTTCAACCATCTGAGCTTTTCTTTCTCTTTGACCCTTTTTAGGAGAAGTACTAATTGATGTTCTACCAGTATCAACTTTAGTACTATCAGTATTAACATCTTTAATACCAGTATTAATCCCAACTCTACCTGCATTAAACTCATCCTCAGCATCCAATCCAGTATTAATCTTTTTAGCCATTTACCTTGCTCTCCTCCTATATCTCTTGCCCTTATCAGTCGACTTTGCTTTGCTGATACTTTGAGAAGCAACTTTTGACAAAGTTTTAGCTGCCTCCAAGATTGTAGGACTGATTTCTTCTTCTTGAGCCTCCCTTGAAGCTTTTGTAGGAGTAACAAAATCAGTTGACTTCTCTTTCATGGATTCTCTAACCAAAGATACTAGAGGATCATCATCAATATCCTGAATTATCCTCCCCTGATCCTCTAGTTCTTTACCCTCTAATTCAGACATAATTACCTTCTTGGATTTCCTCTTCAAAGCTAGTTCTAGGGATTTCACCTTCTTTACCAATTTAAGCACAACATTCCCTAGTGTCTGTTTGGTTTCCTTCAACTCTTTCTCCAAACTAGTAACCCTGTTCACCAAGTTAGGTACAAGTACCATCAATTCCTAGAGTTGTATACTGGCCTCAGCACTTCCTAATGTGTTACCTTCAGGGAGAGGTGCTTCATAAGACCTAGGTGGTGAGTAAGGTGGTGATTGAAGTGGCGAGTGAGGTGGTGATTGATGAGGTGAGTGAGGTGGTGATTGATGAGGTGGTGATGGAATAGGTGGTAGGGATGTGGATGGTAGTGGATCAACAAGTGTGTGATGGGGTTCAGTTGGTTGTACTGATCCTTCACCTTGATCCATAGCTGCACCTGCTAATATAGCAGGCAGCAATGGTACAAAATCCCCTGCATAACCCCTTTTCATGTTTGCAAAAAGCTTTTTGGTCAAAGTTGGGGCTAAATACTTTCCTTTATATTTAGTATTAAAGTCCAAAATAATTTGTAAAAATCGTGGATACATTAAAAAATTTGTATTACTCTCCAAGTTATGAACCATTCCATCAAAAATCATTTTAGAGAAATTATAAACCCTATTACTAGATAGACATATTAATGCAGTAGCAACAGTACTACCAAATTGATCCCATCCATCAGACTTAGGGCTTAAGCAGTGTAAAATATAATGGATTAGAAATTTCCATTGGGGTGTAAAATGCTTTTTCCAAAAAGTTAATTTACCCTTAGTAACATACCCCAATGTAGCTAATCCAGCATATATTTCAGCATCAGATAAATTATGTATTCCTATTGCATCTGCCAATTGAAGTTTACTTCTGACAGGTGCCTTAGTAATAGTATACTCTTTAGAGTCTATAGATGCTACTAATTGTTGAGTCCCATTAGCAAGTATTTTGACTGTGGCAGTTTGCCAGAACTATTTGACTAGGGAGTCATAGATAGTAGGATTATGAGTTAAGGCATACCTGAGAGATGTACCTTTAAGAAAATCCACTACCTCAGTGAAACCAACATTTTCATTTGGTTTCTTTAGGAAAGCTACCATATTATGCTTGTCTGAGTACTTTAGATTGACCATATGAACACGTTGTTGAACAAAAGTCGTAAGAATGCTAATTCTAGTGATGGGTTTGAAACGAGTGAATGACTAAGTACTGGTAGAGAGAGAGAATTGAGTTATTATCGATGAGTAACAAGGTTTCTTATTGGACCGACTGTAAAAGAAGTTTCTTTAGAGCAAAGAAAGATATTTTATAGAAGAAAGTGCAGTAATTATCCAAATAGAAAACCTATCTTAGAAGTATGCGCCGTAAAAATCTCTAATGGTAATATTTAAATAAGAAAAACAATTTTCCCTCACCAGCACCAACGGTCATCTACCAGACTTAACATTAGCCTGCCAGTACTAATATAGACTACCAGATTTAACTTATAGACTACCAGAATTAACTTATAGACTTATCAGAATTAACTCTAGTACTTAGTACTTTACATACCCTATATGAGTAAGAATTGGCAGCACAACTCTAACCTATCCTCAATCCCATGCTTATCCTGAAATAGTTAGTCAAAACAAGAAAAATGCTACAATATATCATTAACTAGAACTAACTATTTCTTAACTACCAGTATTAATACCCTAGCAGTATTAATTTTTAACAGAAACTTCTTACGACACTTACAAACTTTACAATTTTAACCTCCCCTCAAATGTAGCTACAAATTTAACATTCCAATGCTCACCACTAAGAAGTTAAACCTGGTGACATCAAATCCTTTGGTGAGAAGGTCTGCAACATTATGATCAGTGTGAATCTTGATAACCTCTATTTTTTTTTTTGTTTTTAAAATTTTTTTTTTTGTTTTTATTTTTTTTTATTTATTTTTTTTTATTTTTTTTTTTTTTCTATTAGTCTCTTCTCATAACAATCTCTTATAAAATAGAATCGAATCTCAATATGCTTGGTCCTTGAATGAGCAACAGGATTCTTGATAACACTTATAGTGCTCTCATTATCAATATGGATTTTGGTGTTCATGAAATTGAAACCATAATCCATCATCTGATTCTGTATCCATAATACTTGCCCACAACAATTTGCAGCTGCAACATATTCTGCCTCAGTAGTAGAATTTGCCACAATAGTCTGCTTCTTGCATTGCCAAGATATCAATCTTCTTCTAAGAAATTGACATCCACCTGTTGTTGATTTTCTGTCAAGGCTGGCTCCTCCATAATCACTGTCTGAGTAAGCTTCAAGTTCAAAAGGTGAATCCCTAGGATACCATAAACCTAATTTGGGTTGATGTTTAAGGTACCTAAAAATCTTTTTTACTGCATTTAAGTATGAAGCTTTTGGAGTGACTTGAAATCTAGCACATGCATAAACAGCAAACATGATGTCTGGACTTGATGCAGTCAAATACATTAAAGAGCCAATCATAGACCTGTAGACATGTACATCTACATCTACACCATTTTCATCCTTGACCAGAGGCTTATTAGACTCAATAGGAGTAGTAGCTGTTCTGATGGATAAAAAATCAAACTTCTTTAAGATGTCAGCTACATACTTATCCTGACTAATAAAGATTCCATCAGATTGTTGCTTCACTTGAAGTCCCAAAAAGAATGTGAGTTCACCCATGGAACTCATCTGGAATCTTTTGTGCATACATTCTTCAAACTCTGTACACATAGACTTCTTTGTAGAACCAAAAATAATGTCATCCACATACACTTGGACTAACATAATGTCACTCTTTTTCTTCTTGATAAACAATGTTTTGTCTATGGTACCTCTTCTGAAACCATTTTCCATCAGAAAAGAAGAAAGTGTCTCATACCAAGCTCTAGGAGCTTGATGTAGACCATAAAGAGCTTTGATCACTTTATAGACTTTGTTTGGATGAGCAGGATCAACAAAGCCTGGAGGTTGATGAACATACACCTCTTCTTAGATTCCCTCAGGTAGTTGCTTCACCTGTAGTCCCAAAAAGAATGTGAGTTCACCCATGGAACTCATTTGGAATCTTTTGTGCATACATTCTTCAAATTCTGTACACATAGACTTCTTTGTAGAACCAAAAATAATGTCATCCACATACACTTGGACTAACATAATGTCACTCTTTTTTCTCTTGATAAACAATGTTTTGTCTATGGTACCTCTCCTGAAACCATTTTCCATCAGAAAAGAAGAAAGTGTCTCATAGTAAGCTCTAGGATCTTGATGTAGACCATAAAGAGCTTTGATCACCTTATAGACTTTGTTTGGATGAGCAGGATCAACAAAGTCTGGAGGTTGATGAACATACACTTCTTCTTCAATAGTGCCATAAATAAATGCACTTTTAACATCCATTTGGTAGATAGTAAATCCCATGTATGATGCAAAGGCTAAAAATAACCTAATTGCCTCAATTTTGGCAACAGGTACAAAAACCTCATCATAATCTATACCTTCCTCCTGTCTAAACCCTTGTGCTACAAGCCATGCTTTGTTTTTCACAACAATACTTCTCTCATCCCTCTTATTCCTGAAGACCCACTTTGTGCCAATTACCTTTTTCCCATATGGCAAATCAACAAGTACCCAAACCTTCTGTAGTTTGAACTGAAGCAATTCCTCTTGCATTGCTTCAACCCAGCTTTCATCTTGTAAGGCTTGTGATATAGTCTTGGGTTCTTCTTGAGAGAGAAAACATGCAAACAAACAGTTCTGATGATCCTTGTGATTTGTTCTGTTCTGTTTGTGAATGTAACTTACCAAGGCTTGTTGTGCTGAAGAAGCCTTTTGAATCTTCCCTCTTGTTTGAACTGCTGATGTAGGATCTCCTAGAATTTGTCCTTTTGGATGATCCTTATGAATTCTGAGTGTGGGAATAGGACTGACAGCAATGGTGTTATCCATGTTGTTGAAATCAGCCACTGCACCCACATCTTCATCATCATCATAAGCTCCATTGAATATTCCATCATTTGGGAGAGTATCAGAAGCATCTTCCAAGTCAGGCATATTTGGATCAATGGGTAAATCAGCATTAGGGAGAGTAGATGCATCAATAGGTATTTTTCCTCCAAGATAGACAAATGATGATTCACCAGCATTTGCACCTGTGGGAGTACTAGCAGTACTAACATTTGGTGTGTTAGACCTATCAGTACTAACAAATGATCTATCAGTACTAACAGATGGCCTATCAGTACTAATGAGCGCCTCTTTGAGAATGCATTCTCCTCTTTTCTTTATCAAAGGCTTGTCTTGAAACATCATCCATAACTTTAGCAGTCAATTCCTAAGTAACCATCTTCTCAAGTTCATCATGCAAGACTTGTTCATTTTCTGGCATCTGATGTTGTCCTTCCTTATTAATAACATCTTCTGAATCTTGTATATCCTTGTCTGGAGAAGCATTCTCAGATGGTTTTTCTTGTGCATCCTAAACAACATCCTTTACTAGAATCCTTGTCCTATGAGGTTGTAGTGGAAGCAATATGTATTCCTGAGTAGGTCCTTTATCTTTTCCTAATGAACCTGCAACATAAGAATCTTGTACATCTGCATCCATATTAACCTGATTTTCTACACTAACAGGAACATAATTCATTGAATTGGTGAGAAAATCAAGATCAAACATCCAATTAGGACCAGTTCCTGCCACATTTGGTTGATCTTCAAAAAAAATTAATGTCCGATTCTCTTCTACCCTTTTGGTCCTTTTTTGAATATACTCTAAAGGCTTTCACTGAGAGGAAGAGTATATCCAAGTAAATAACCATTATCAGGATTTTCCATCAAATTTGCCCCAAGGAATCCTAAGTGTTCAAAATAGTCCAAAGGGCAACCAAAAGGACTCATAAAATTAATACTAGGTGATTTACCTATTAAAAGATCTAAGATTTCTATTTTTGAGGTTGTCACTAATGCCCTATCAATACATAGCAAGCAGTATTAACAGCCTCTGCCCGAAAATGGGATAGGTAAAATTAAGTCTACTAACATAGTTCTAGCTGCCTCAATTAGGGTCCTATTTTTCCTTTCTGCAACACCATTCCGCTGTAGAGTTCTAGCTACATTAAACTCCCTTTTGATTCCTTTCTTAGCACAAAATTCATTCATAGCATGGTTCTTAAACTCTGATCACCAGTATCACATCTAATATTTAACATGTATGATATTTCAATTGGTTTTCTAAGGCCTATGATAAGATTACAAAGGATTTCAGATGTTTCATCCCTTGGTAGCTAAGAAGAATACCCCAAGCCCTTAATCTGCTGATATCATCAGTCATAACCAAGCAGTACCTTTTCTTGTTGATACTTTCTACATAAACAGGTCCAAATAAGTCCATATGAAGTAATTCTAGGGGCCTTATGATGATTCTTTCTAACTTGGCCTTACAGGAGGCCTTGTGTTGCTTACCTTTTCTGTATGGCACCATAAGTGTGCATTCACAAAAACCTGTTTTGAAGGAAAACCTCTAACTAGGTACCTTTAACAAGTTTATTTATATTTTTGAAATTCACATGACCTAATCTCCTGTGCCATAATTTAGACTCATATACTGTTGCATTTGTATATAAACAAGTTATACCTCCACAAGGAACAATGTTCTTTAAATCTAAGCTATACACATCATCCTTTCTAGGAGCTCTAAGTACAACTTGACTTTCATCAAGAAGCTTAAAGCTAGGAGACAAGATAAGACATTCAGACTCAGTAAAAAGGACACTATTTTTCTTGTCACCCATTGTAAAGGACAGATGAAAAGGTTAAGCTTAATTCATCTACAAAATAAACACAGCATCAAAGTCTAATTAGCAGTTTTTTTGATTTACCTTTACCCGTTATTTTACCTCATTTGGGATCCCTTCCAAAAGCCACAAAGCCTCAATTAAAATCTTCATAGTCTAAAAGATAAGCTTTGTTACCAGTCAAATGGCTAGAGCAACCACTATCCACCACTGCATGATCATGTAACAAGATATCTGGATTGCCCTGCACAAAAAGTAAGAGAATTAGTATCTCTTAGGGATCCAAGCTATTACAGACTTGGAAATCCCTTTTGGGTCAACATACTCAACCTTCTTGAAAGCATAGTGTGGCTCTACTATCTTTGACACATGATCCAAGTAATTTCCCTTAGCTCCAAATCCCCCCCAACTTGTCACTTATAAGGACAATATTCAGCAGTACCCTACCAGTATTAACTACTGCTCTTGTCCCAGCAGTAGTCATATTTTTAACCCCAAAAGTTTTAATATCTTGTTTTAAGTCTTTGGGTCTAGATGCTGGTTTTGTGTAGTAAGACCTCTTGATAGGTGAACATGAGCCTCTTGGTATTATATTGTCTATTCTTGGATAAATGGGTCTAGAAGCATAAACTGGCCTAGCAATACTAATACTTGGACTAGAAGTATTAACGGGCCTAGCAGTATTAATACTTGGCCTAGCAGTACTAAGACTTGGACTAGCAGTATTAACAGGCCTAGCAAGATTAATACTTGGCCTAGCAGTACTAACACTTGGCCTAGCAGTACTAATACTTGGACTAGCAGTATTAACAGGCCTAGCAATATTAATACTTGGCCTAGCAGCACTAACAAATCCTGTTCTTATTAGTACTCCTGATGGGACAAAGGTCTTACTTAAATGTGGATATTTTGAAAAGTTTTGATGATTAACCCTTTTGGTATTATCCTATACTGGTTTGCCCTCCCTTTGACCAATATAACCACATATTTTTAGCTTAGGCCTGACTCTTTTTTGTCCAAGAAATTACAATCTTGATCAAATGTCAGTACTTTTACAACAAAGCAAAGCTCTTACTTTTCCTATAAACCAATTCCTTATTTCCTCAGAATTTGACCACTTATTATCATCTCTCGGTCCTTAACTGTTTGAGTCTCAGTCTAACTGTTTGCACTTCAGACACTTCTTCCTCATCATCCGAGGTACAATCCTTAATGATAATTCTATCTCTGTTAATTTTAAGATTAGACACAACTGACTCACTGGATGACTTAGGCTTTACAGTATTTGCAACATTTCTTTAACCTGTAGTCTCACTTATTTTAGTATTAAGCTCAGATGTTTGTGATTCAATGATAATATTCCTTATGGCATATTCATCTAACCCTGCAAATGATATTTCAGCTCTTGGGGTTAAGAAGTTCCCTGTAATGGGAGGGGGAACAACTTTATACCCATCTGCTTTGGAAGACCTATCATTAGTTGGTGTAGACTCTTCATCACTAGATTTGCCATCAAAAACACAAAAACTATTCTCACTATCAGTTTCATGATTGCTTCTTAATTCATTCAATTGTATGCTATATCCTAAACCAGTTTTATCTATAGCACTCATTTGATTGTTAAGTATTTCATCAAGATTCTTGGTCGAATCTTCTGATTTAGCAATATTATTTTTTAACTCATCTCTTTCCTTAACAACCTTCTCTAATTCCAGATTTGAGTTGTTAATTTTTATTTCTCTACATTTAAGTTCATAGTTTTGAAATTCATATTTCTCACCCCAAGGCAATTCATTCTTTTCATGTCCAAGAATCCTAGATTCTAGTGACTCTAAGGCTATCTCATAACCCCTGATTTCTAGCTTTGCTTTGTTATGCTTTTCTCTTTTAGTATCATAGTTCTTTTGAAGACATTTAAATGATTCAAGACATTGTTTATAACATTTTTGTACCTTACTGTTAGAAGAACTTGATGAGCTTGAAGAAGAGATAGCTATCAAAGCATAGTTGACTGGTTCTGCTTCAAAATCATTGCTCCAGTCATAGCCTCCTAGACCATATTGAGCCACCAGTGCATGTGATGAAGATTCATTTGTTGGTGTATTGCTCCTTCCATTGTCACCAAAAGATCTTCTTCCTTGACTCTTTCCAGATCTACATTCTCTAGCAAAATGCCCTTTTCTGTGACAGTTGTAGCACTCAATCTTTGACTTATCAAGAGAAATAGGTTGTTTTTCTTTGAAGTCCACATTCCTTCCTATCCTTTGAATGAACTTCTTTACTCTGACAGTCAACATAGCCACCTGCCATCGAAGATCCAATTTCTCTAAGTCATCTCCATCCATCTGCTAAAAATCCTCATTCTCAAGTTGAGGACTGGTTGTTGGTTGTGCAAGGAAGGAGTAAGCTATATCATGAGCACATGAAGTGGTTGGAACTTGATTAATTCCACCAGCAGCACTAACCCCAAAATCTCCACTAGCATTACTAACTTCATTAGTACTGCCAGTATTTTTAGAGGAGAGAAAAGCCAAATTTTGGGAAGCAGAGATGGAACCTGAAGACCTTTTCAATTCATCTTCATACACCCTAAGATTGTTGTAAAGGTCATCAATATCAATCTCATCAATGTCTGGCTTATTTCTCATAATGAGGGCAATCTGATTCCATGAAGAAGGAAGACTTCTAAGGAATTTCTGGTTAATGTCTTCCTTTGATATTGGAGCACCATGAACCTCCAATTGACTTATCAGTTTCTGGAATCTATCATAAGCTTTGTCCAAGCTTTCATTTGATGCAGTAGAAAAATTTTCAAATTGATGTTTTAGAACATTTTTTTGCATCTTCTTGGATTCAACATTACCACCAAATCTCGATTTGATTGCCTCCCAGAGTGATTTAGCATCAGCAACATTGTAAAACTTGAGGAGGTATTCATCAGGTATTGCTAAAAGCAAGATGCTTTTAACTCTTTCCTAATTTCTTCTAGCAACCAGTTGTTTGGCAGTTTTAGGAGCAGGAGGGGCAGATGTTTCTCCAGTTGATGGTGCAAGCTCTTCTTCTAGATCTTCATTGACAATAACATCCCATAGATTATGGTGTGTATGACAGATATATTGGCGCATTCTCATGCTTCATATATCGTACTCTCCCTTCCTGATGATAGGGATCTTCATTGCAGTGATTATGGTTGGAGGAATGTCTTGTTCTGCCATCTTACAGTTGAGTTATTCTTAATTAGAGTTTCCACACAAGCTCTGATACCAATTTATAAGAACAAGAATCATTGAAGCTCAGGTTGTTTAGACCTTCTATCTAGGATTGACAATAACAATGAACAATATGCACAACAGAATTTAAACAAAGACAATTGTTATTGAACAAGGTTTTCTTTATTGAACGTTTTCCTATTACCGCAACTATAATTTGGGGCTACACCAACTAACTATGGTGTATTATTCGACTCTCATCAGTCGACTTGCTATCTAACTATCTAGACTCTCATTGGGAGAGCTCTAGTTTTCTATGGATGGATGCCTAAAACCATATGCTTGATATCTCTTTATATACTAGAAATATCAAGGCTTACATAAGAAGATAAGAACAAATAATATCTTTTAAACATTTAAGAATATCTTATGTATCTTCTGTATCTTTATCATTATAAGGAGATCTTCTGATATCTTCTGAAATCTTCATCTTTATCCACTAGCTTGAAGAATTCTTTAATTACAACTCTAGTCCTTTTGTTTCATTTTTATTCATTTTGTCTCATCAAATCAAGAATCCCAACAAACTTTGATCAACTTCATGCATATCTTGAACAACACGAACTCCATGCAAATGAAGTATGCATTATGCGTGAACGTCACCAAGATCCACTTGCATTCGTTGCAAATCAGCAAATGACACCACCTCACTTCAACCCTTATCAATCATCCTACAATAATCCTCAACTTCAACAATAGTTTTCACCATCACAACAGTTTTATCAATTGAACCCAATCAACAATACTCATCTCATTATCCATCACAAACTCAATTAAATCATTCATCCATTCAACCATCACATACATTTCAGTCTTAAATGAATCATCAAACCTCAACTGTTCCACAAGTAATTCCTCAAGTTGCTTATCAATCACCTCAAGCCCCTACACAACTTATGACTGAGACACCGTTTGTAGACTCAGGTTTTGCAGTTCCTGTGTTTTCTCCTGGAGATGATCCAATTGCTTGTCTCAATAAAGCAATGGCTTTTCTAACGGCTGTAGCTTCTTCAAGGTTTCCAACTACCAATAATCAGCTCAGAACTTCCTCTAATCCAAGAAACCAAGCCACTATTCAAGATGGCAGGGTTACAGTGCAACAAGTTTAGGGGAGACAAGGGCAAAATTATTCTAGTACTACTTATAAGAACAATGCTACCAGTTCAAGAGGAAATACAACAACTGGGCAGGCAAGAGTTGTTAAATGCTATAACTGCCAAGGTGAAGGACATATGGCTAGGCAATGCACTCAGCCCAAGCGACCAAGGAATGATGCATGGTATAAATAGAAAGCAATGTTAGCAGAAGCTCAAGAAGCTGGACAAATATTGGATGAGGAGCAACTCACATTTCTTGCAGATCCGAGAATTCTAGCAAGTCAAGCTCTAACAGTCATTCCTCACAATGCTGCTTTCCAGATTGAGGATCTCGATACTTATGATTCTGATTGTGATGATCTCTCGAATGCACAAGCAGTTCTTATGGCTAACATTTCCATCTATGGTTCTGATGTTATCTCAAAGGTACCCAATTCTGAAACCTATCTAAATGATATGGATAATCAAAGTGTGCATGCATTGCAGGATTTTGAACAATCACCAGTTATGGATTTTACAGATAATGAGATATCTAGTGATAGCAATATCATTCCATATTCTCAATATTTGCAAGAAACACAACAGGCAAAGGTTCAAGATACTAATTTTCAGGCACAACAAGATTCAATGATTTTATCTGTGATTGAACAAATGTGAATAATTAGGAAAAGGATAATAAGGAACAAAATAATGAATCAATAACCGCTGAGCCAGAGAGATATAAGGAAAGGGTCAAGACTTTTGAACAACGTCTTAATATTGATTTAAGTAGTCGTGAAAAAATGAATGATTCTCAAATGGATGATATGATTAGAGAGAAACTTGCACTCAAAGAACAAATTGACTCACTTGAGCAAAATCTTTCTAAACAAATCAAAGAAAAGGAATCTTTGTTTCAGACCTTTACTGTTTTCAAAAATGATTCCAAAGAAAAGGAAAATAAATATATGGAAACTGAAATTGATTTGGAAAAGAAGATTAAGGAACTCGATAATATCAGACAGTGCATATGTTAACTAAGCCATAAGTGTTTTATGATAATACACACAAACAAGCTCTAGGTTATCAAAATCCGTTTTACCTTAAGAAAGCTCAGCAGATAAAACCAACCTTGTATGATGGTGTTGTTATATCTAATACTCTTGTTGCTATGCCTGTGATTGATGATGAAGAAACATTGATTTTGGAAGAAGAGAGTCGATCAAAAATGTTTGAAAAAGCAAAGGATCCAGAAACTGTTAAACAAAACATTTCTCATAAGCCTATTGATTATGAAAAGTTAAATAGACTAACTGAAGATTTTGGGAAACGTTTTCCTCCACAACAAGAATTATCGGTTGAATGAGCATTTTGGTTACGTATATCCAATCCTTCCATTGAACCTTCTGTCATACCACCTGTCATAGTGGATGTTCCTAGTGAACTACTTAAGGTGAGTTTGGTGAATACAAGTCTTAAAAAGCTTAAATTCCACATCACCTAGTTTGACTCAGTGGTAAAGAAGAGGACTACACCTAGTGCCCTTGAAGAGGGTGAATGGGGGTTTAAACATACAAAAGCCATTTTCAACAATGAAATTATTCTATTTCTAAAATCTTTAAAAGACACCCTTAATGTGTTTGATAAATATTTCTAAATGAAATAACGGAAGTACAAACAGTTTTTGACCAAATGGAAACGGCTGTTCAACAGTTTTTAGTTGATAAAAAATGTTTAGAAATTGCTAAGAAAGAAATTATTTTGGAAAATGATCGACTCAATCATATCTCTACTACTCATTAATACTTTTCATAAGTATTAAACCTTCCTAGTCAACATATTTAATATTATAAAGAAACTAAATTATTTGAATATCCATCATGATCTTCATATCTTTGACCATATCTTCTACAATCTTTCATCATTTGTAGAATCTTCATTATGTTGATTTAGTCCCTTTTGTTTCATTTATTCAAACAGCATCAAGGAATCTTTAATTCCCAACAAAAAATATAAGGCAATTCCACCTCCCTACATAGGAAATTTCATGCCTCCAACACCTGATTTGTCTTTTACTGATTTAGATGATTTGTTAATAACTGTAGTTAAAATAGAAAGTTTGATAAGAAGTATCTAATATTAGTTAGAGAATGATTGATGCCTCCAATCATTGAAGAACGGGTGACAATAGTGAGGAAGAAAATGTGTCTCAGCCTAAAACTAAGAAGAAAACAGTTAAGCCTAGTATTGCTAAGATAGAGTTTGTGAAACCTAAGCAACAAGAGAAAAATGCTAGGAAAACTGTTAAACAAGCTTAAGGAATTCGACCTATTTAAGTGGGATCCAACAAGAGGAATCCTACAACTAGGACAACAAGCTTGATACAATAACAACATCTACACAATGACACATCAAGATTTTGGCGCCGTTGTCGGGGAGTGAAGTTGTTTAATTCTTGTTTTTATTAGTGTTTTAGTTTAGTTTATCTTAGATTAATTTGCATATTTGTGTGTTTGTTTTTGTGTTTGATTATCTACATTGTATATTTTACATATTGTGTGTTTGTGTGCATTATTACAGTTCACTGTAACTTTTTGTGTCAAATACTCAATACGGAGTTAATCACTTCTTAGATACGACGAATAAATTTTTTCTAAACCAATACAGCGTATTCGACTCTATCATCAATATGGCGTATTCATTTTACTGAATACGACGTATTAATCTATTTGACAGTTTTCTTTCCTAGCAAATTTATTACAAGTAAAAGTTGATGACCCCAACATTACTATGGAATCAGAGTTTCCACACAAGCTCTGATACCACTTGTTGGATCAATTTACTGAATAGATCTAAACCTTCAGCTTGCAAAGAGTTTGCTCCTTTAGATAATTCTAAAGCAATAATATTGAAACACTGAGTAAACACTATTGACTAAGCGGAATCTAATCAATAATGCTAAGAAGAACAATATTGAATATCATAAAAGAACTTTTATATTTAACTTTGAATCTGCCTAGGTTACAGATTACAAACTATGAATACTATTCGATCTCTATGATCTTGTGTAGAACTATATCTACTAACTATGCCTAGGGTTCCTTTTATAGACTAAGGAAACCCTAATGGGCTTTACAAAACGCGTATAAAGATAATGCATATCTTTTCCTAAGATATCTCATGCATATCTTTAACTCTAACTAACTTCTGCATAAGCAGACTTAACTATTACACAGACAGTATTAACTATTTAATACTGCCAGTACTAACTATGATAATTCTTCTACCAGTACTAACTAAGTAACTAGCAGAACTAACTACAATACATTAACATAATTAAGTCTGTTATACAAAATTCCTAACAATCCTCCCATAAACTTGAACTTTACTTGTTAACTTCAGGTTTCTTTAGTTATCTTCAATTTGAGCTTTTGAGAATTGTATTCAAGCATGTCATTAAGTCCTTAGCTTCTCTTGAATGATGATCTGTTTTATGTTCTTTGAAAAACCAGATCATACTTTGTCTTTTAGTCTTTTTCTTCTCTTTACAGCTACACAGCAACATCCAACTAAGTTGGCTTTATAGTTTTTGGCAAACTACCAGCCATCAACGGATTTGTTAAGTCTTTACCATGAGCCATTTGCTATAGACTAGTCAATGCTTCATTGTAGTAACAAGGTGCATTGATAACCTTATAGTTTTTAGCAAACTATCAGCTATTAACGGATTTGAGTTCTCTTTAATACTAGCCATTTGCTCTAGAGTAGCCAACTCTTTATTTTAAAAAAACACAGTGAGTTGATTACCATACAGTTTTTGGTAAATGTTAACCATCAACGGATTTGAGAAGTCATTACCAAAGCCGTTTGCTTTGGACTAGCCAGTTCTTATGCCTATTAAGCATGGTGAACTGATGACCATTTGTTGTGTGGTGGTTAGCCAACACCCAAACCCTTCTCTCTTCCATTATAGTCCATAGTTTCCAAAAATATGCCCACTGCTACTGATAAATTCATCACTTTCTAATCCCAGCTTGCTTCTCAATCATTTTCAAAAGTTTATAACAAACTTCAAACTTTTTCTCCTATAGATGGAACATCTTTATCATCAATCTTTTGTTTCTTTGAAGTTTTTGTCTGAAGCTCTTCTCCATATCTTTTCAATTTTGCCTTTGTAGCTTCAAAATCTATAGGAACAAAAATGTCAATCCGCTTAACTAACTTATCAAACTCTTCTTTAATCTCTTCAAAACTCAACTTCTTTAACTGAGAAAGCTTCCAAGTTCCTTGATTCTTTAGATAGTTTGACATATAGATTCTTAACTGTGACTGAGTCATGGGTTTATTTCTCTTTGCCTTAGCTTTTTCTTTTGCAAAGTGTTTCTTTCTTTGATTCACCATATCTACCATTCATTTTTTAAAATCTTGTTCAGGTAAATCCTTTCCCAAAACATCTTTTGTCAACTCTGCATTTGCTTTTAGCTTAGCTCTAATAACAT